>CM042421.1:8545106-8612606 GCA_023634145.1 Thymallus thymallus
TATTGGTTATGTTATGTGGTTATGTTATGTGGTAATGTTATTGGTTATGTTATGTGGTAATGTTATTGGCCCAGTATCCATGTACGATATGACACTTTCAACCCTAAGTGACATAGACATCCCAAATCTACAGAGTATACAAAACATTAAGAACACCTTGACATAGACTGTCCAGGTGAATCCAGCTGAAAGATATGAACACTTATTGATGTCACTTGTTAAATCCACTTCAATCAGTGTAGATGAAGGGGAGGAGACAGGTTAAACAAGGATTTTTATGCCTTGAGACAGTTGAGACAATGGATTGTGTATGAGTGCCATTCAGAGGGTGAATGGACAAGGCAAAATATTTAAGTGCCCTTGAACAGGGTATTGTAGTAGGTGCCAGGCGCACCGGTTTGTGTCAAGAACTGCAACGCTGCTGTGTTTTTCACGCTCAACAGTTTCCTGTGTATAAAGAATGGTCCACCACTCAAAGGACATCCAGCCAACTTGACACAACTGTGGGAAGGTTGGAGTCAACATGGGCCAGCCTCCCCGTGGAACACTTTCAACACTTTGTAGAGTCCATGCCCTGACGAATTGAGGCTGTTCTGAGGGCAAAATGGGGTATATTAGGAAGGTGTTCCTAATGTTTTGTATACTCCGTCTATGAGTGAATAAGACTGGTAATTGAGGATTTTTTTTTATCAACGTTGTTTCCACGTAATTTCAACCCCCCAAAATTGACAATGAATCAACGTGGAAAACTGATTGGATTTGTAAAAAGTCATCAACGTAAAGGATTTTTGTATTTTTTTCGTATTTTTCTTTTAATGACATTCTATTAACTGAATGTTTTGGAAGGTTATAGTCTATTTAATGACATTCTATTACCTGGATGTTTTGGAATGTTATAGTCTATTTAATGACATTCTATTACCTGGATGTTTTGGAAGGTTATAGTCTATTTAATGACATTCTATTACCTGGATGTTTTGGAATGTTATAGTCTATTTAATGACATTCAATTACCTGGAGGTTTTGGAAGGTTATAGTCTATTTAATGGAGAGGAGAGGGGAGGAGGAGGAGGGGTGGAGGGGGTAAGAGAAGGGAGGAGGAGAGGAGGAAGAGGGGTGGAGGGGGAAGGAGAGGAGGGGTGGAGGGGGAAGGAGAGGAGAGGAGAGGAGAGGAGAGGAGAGGAGAGGAGAGGAGAGGAGAGGAGAGGAGAGGAGAGGAGAGGAGAGGAGAGGAGAGGAGAGGAGAGGAGAGGAGAGGAGAGGAGAGGAGAGGAGAGGAGAGGAGGAAGGGAGGAGGGGAGGAGGGGTGTAGGGAGAAGGACAGGAGGCGGGGAGGAGGAGAGGAGGAGGGGTGGAGGGGGAAGGAGAGGAGAGGAGGAGGGGAGGAGAGGAGAGGAGAGGAGAGGAGGGGTGGAAGGGGAAGGAGAGGAGAGGAGGAGGAGGGGTGGAAGGGGAAGGAGAGGAGAGGAGAGGAGGAGGGGAGGAGGGGTGGAGGGGTGGAAGGGGAAGGAGAGGAGAGGAGGAGGAGGGTTGGAGGGGGAAGGAGAGGAGAGGAGGATGGGGGAGGGGTGGAAGGGGAAGGAGAGGAGAGAAGAGGAGAGGAGGAGGAGGGTTGGAGGGGGAAGGAGAGGAGAGGAGAGGAGGAGGGGTGGAGGGGGAAGGAGAGGAGAGGAGGATGGGGGGAGGGGGAAGGAGAGGAGAGGAGAAGGAGATGATGATAGTAACTATTATTCAAAGAGGACAGGAGAAGAGGTACATGACTGCGACAGGGGTAGATTCAGAGCGGGGTAGAGAGGGTAGAATAACACTATACCAGGGCAGGGTACTAGCCATTCACTATGGAACAGAGGGTAGAATAACACTATACCAGGGCAGGGTACTAGCCATTCACTATGGAACAGGGTACTAGCCATTCACTATGGAACAGAGGGTAGAATAACACTATACCAGGGCAGGGTACTAGCCATTCACTATGGAACAGGGTACTAGCCATTCACTATGGAACAGAGGGTAGAATAACACTATACCAGGGCAGGGTACTAGCCATTCACTATGGAACAGGGTACTTTTCAATTGTTGAATGGACATTTCAGTTCATCTCTACTCTATTGTTAACACCCATTAATGCAGGACTTCAATGAACTGGAATTCAAATTGAGTCTACATCTCCCGTTCATTCTGTACCTGACTGCTGTTCCTCTTCTCAGACAGACATACATACATACATACATACATACATACATACATACATACATACAGACAGACAGACAGACAGACAGACAGACAGACAGACAGACAGACAGACAGACAGACAGACAGACAGACAGACAGACGCCCCCTCTCCCCTCCAGCTGTAACCCTCAGTGGACTGAAACCCCCGGAGAGGGGCTGAAACCCCCGCAGAGGGAGAAAAAACAACAGTGTGTCTGTCCCAGTGATGACATGGGTGCCTGGACTGGATGTGACACATGACACGCTCTCATTGAGCAACTGAAACATGATGTTAGGGTCACTGCCAGACAATGAAAAGAGAGAGAGAGATAGAGAGAGAGCGAGAGAGAGTGAGAGAGAGAGAGAGAGAGAGAGAGAGAGAGAGAGAGAGAGAGAGAGAGAGAGAGAGCAAGATCAATTATGAGAAATATAAATTCCTCTTAACATATAGGGACAACCTGGTTTGAACTGAATCTGTGGGTCATATTCAACTGGTGGGATTGACTGGACTGATTGAATAGCCAGATACCTCATTCTGGCTGCTTATATTTGTCCTATTTAAAAATGTGTTCATTTAGACATATCCTCCAAACCTGTTTACAATTTAGTATTAAATAGAGCTGTCTTTATTCAAACATTTTATCACGGCTCTGTCTGTTATAAACTCTTGTCAGTGGTAACCTCCACTCTCGTGTGTTTGAGTGTGTGTGTTCAGCTGTGTGTGTGTGCTCAGCTGAGATAATGATGGATGTGGCAACTCTAGACAGCAGGTTGAGCTGAGGCCACGCCCCAGGGGCCAACGCAATGCATGATGGGACTGATGGCTAGAGGCATAGTTGAGTCAATCCAGGCCACTGATGTCAAAAGCACAGGGCTGCCGTGCCAATCAACACAACACTAATAACACTCTGATTTGAGGTGGGAATTGCGGGAAAGCTAAAGATAGACTGACTTTGAAGTGGATACCTGATGTTTTTGGCTATTTCCAGTGTTTCTGTGGAGTTCACCCAGAAGGTGGGGAGACATTGGATACCTGGAAAGAAACGTCCCAAAAAAATGTCTACTATGTCTTGTGTATGTGTGTATCAGAGAGTGTGTGAGTGACACATTCTGTCACACAGCAGCAGTTTCCACACACTCATAACAACACTGAATGATAACCCATTCTGTCACACAGTGGCAGTTTCCACACACTCATAACAACACTGAATGAGAATCACATTCTGTCACACGGCAGCAGTTTCCACATACTCATAACAACACTGAATGAGAATCACATTCGGGTAACATTCAACTCCTCAAGAGTCGATCCAGTTATAAATAACACTATTTTACATAAACACCTTTTATGAGGTCTAGTAAGTTCAAGGAGGGCTTAAAGTGATGTGTGTGTCCATGCGCGTGTGTGTAAACACGTTGGAAACTTCATAGAGTGAGAGACAACACAACAAGGTAGCGATACTATCACAGGGTTCCACTTCCTCTCCACAGGACCATCATCTTGTTGTGTTGCCATGGCGCTCCACACAAAGACAGACAAGTTATTCACCTCCAGGAAGCCATAAATAATTGATTGGCAAGTGGCTTAATCAGCCCCCCCGCAATTCCACAGCCGACTAAAAATAACTAATTGCGCTAATTATCCCATGTGTGCACAATCAACCGGGGTAGTGCAAACACACTCTAGCATGACTCTGGGTCTATCAAGCAAGCTAACCCCTGAAAAGGCAATGATGCAAATCTGCGAGTTGTCACTGCTTCCTGCTAACTTTTGGTTCATTCCCCAATCAAAGCCAAAAGAGCCGGCTATCAAGCAGGGCAGTAGGACAAAGCAACAGTTTATCACTGCTTCCTTTTGGTTTATTTAAAAAGTATTTGACCCAAAATAAATACCTATCAACAACCTTCCTCATTTCAGAGCACTGATGTTGCTAAGGTAACCCCCTGCCAGGGCAATGGTGCAAAGCTGCTAGTCTTTAATGCTTTCTGCTGGTTCGTTAAAAACACTTTCAGACAAATGGCCGCCTTCAATTTGCCTTGCTGGGTGGAATGTGAGGGTGATCCGTTGTGACACGGGCCAATCAGAGCTCTATAAAGAGTGACAGGCATCCCGCAGAGAGTTTGACACCTATCAATACCGCTCTCTCCACTGTGATGAGAGAGCCTGCCAGTCCGGAAGCGACAAGGGAATACTGATGGCACTCGAGTGGAGGTTTGGAGAAAGAGACTGCTCTCAAGAGACACAACTACGATGTAGTACTTTCTTAATAAAAGCCAGTGTACCTTGACTTCTCTTTACTCTTCCTGTCAATTGCACTCTAGCATCCATCCATCTGTCTGTCCGTCCATTCCGATGAGTGGTGCATCTGAAAGTTCTTAATGACAGGAAGTGCTGACACGAAACAAGGTTCAAGGGGAGCCGTGACGTCCACAATGGGAGGGCGCAGCGATTTAAGAGGACGCTGTCATGACGCTGCTATTATTGTCTAGTTCCGCTATTGACCCAACAAAATGAACACAGACGTAGTGTAGGGAAACACAGAGCAAAGCAGATACAAACACAGTGTAGGGAAACACAGAGCAAAGCAGATACAAACACAGTGTAGGGAAACACAGAGCAAAGCAGATACAAACACAGTGTAGGGAAACAGAGCACAGCAGATACAAACACAGTGTAGGGAAACACAGAGCACAGCAGATACAAACACAATGTACGGAAACACAGAGCACAGCAGACACAAACACAGTGTAGGGAAACACAGAGCAAGGAGATACAAACACAGTGTAGGGAAACACAGAGCACAGCAGACACAAACACAGTGTAGGGAAACACAGAGCACAGCAGACACAAATGCATCACACAAGTATCACCGGAACTGACGGACGAAAAGGGAGTAAGACGTCGACTAATTGCGTCAGTGCATTTACAGTATCTAGAGCATACTGCCAAAGGAGTGCTGCCACAATCCAATCAGAAGCAGTTCCTGGTAAATAAGCTTTTAGTGGCGGTTACAGTGGGAACGTGGCTGTTCCTCCCATTCCCTAGCATCCAGGAGAGTAGTGGCTCTTAGAGTACAGCTACTATGGATAACTAGCACTAATGCTAGGCCCCCTCTCCACTTTCCCTCCCCACTTATCGTCCTCCCTCCCTAAAACACTTCAAAAGAAAGACTTGACAATGGAACTGCATCAATCAGTTCTCTTTGAGAAAGGGCACCGAGTTGTATTGTGCTGTTTCTTAGCCTCCAGGCAGGGAAATTGAGGTTGTTTGTGGATAGGCTTGGCTTAATTAATTAAAGGTTGTTCCAATGGACAGGGGTCAATCTGTAGAATACATTGAGAGGTTTTAAGGATTTAAAAGGTTTTAAGATTCAAGGTTTAAAGACCCATTCGGTGCTTGAATATAATTGTGTAGGGGGGACGAGTAGATTTTATCATAGGTAGTCTTGAAGGGATCACGTTTAGAAGATATATTTTTAATACTCTACAAAACCACTGAAATGTTGCTGAATTTCTTTTATTATTCTGTGACCTTTCCTTGGATAATTGAAGAGGTTCAAAAGTACGGTGTCCATATTAGGACATCATCTGAGACGGAGGCTGTGCTACAGATGTAGGATCTTAATTTGATCACCCTTTTGCAGGAGAACCTGCAATGCAGGAAATGTAAAACTTGTAGTGTATTTGAGGTTTAAAAAGGCTTCGAAGGTTTGTAATTTCCACTTTGAAATTTCAGACTTGATTTTCCATTACGAAAAATGTATCAACCCCTCGAAAAATGTCCATTAATTATAATCCACATAATAATTCACATTTCCTGTTGCTGCAGGATTATTTTCCTGCTGTAGCAAACTGGCTCAAATTAAGATCCTACATCTGTAATATGAACACTGTGCGGTAAACATCACATCCCATTAGGATGCATGAAGGGGTATTATAAATGTCATTGTTTTATATCCCTGTGCAAATAAGCATTGATTTTCAATACATGAACACCAATTTAAACAGGGCTTATTCCAACACTTTCCCCATTTCATTGGCGATCACGATAGCTTTTGGCTAGTGTCACAAACAATAATATCTTTACATGCTTTCACATGGAGGTAAACAGAGACCTCAACCCCCCTTTCCTCTTAAACAACAAAAACTAAATGAGGGTCATCGGCATGACAACCACCTTAATATTCTAATTTATACAAGACATCCATCATAGGTGCTGTGTAGTCAAATTATATTGTCAGTGTTCTAAATTACACCCTATTCCCAATTTAGTGCACTACTTTCGAACAGGACCTATAGGCTCTGGTCAAAAGTAGTGCACTATACATGTATTGGGAATAGGGTGCCATTTGAGACGCAGCCATAGCTTTTCCCCCGGGCCCAATCTTTGTCAGGTTTCTAAATGACCCCAGGTGTATTTGGATGAGATGAATAAATCCGAATGACACACAGCCCAACAGAGAAATATCAATGTAGTCTTATTAATAGCCAAGGCAAGTGGACAAATAATTATCCAACCACGCCGGATGACCTTACACCAACCTTGCGGTTAAAATTCCACAAATATCACACAACTTCTGAATAAACATCATATTCATAGCCAGGGTTACCAATTGTTGTGACCATGTGGTTTGTTAAATATAGCTCCTAAATACTATTGTAGACTGAAAGATTAAAAGGGAGAATTTAACGGTCGGCACTAACACTAACTGGATCTTAAACGTGCTCTTCTTGGAGGTATAGCCCAGTAGTGACCATAAAAGTGGTTTCCCGCAAAGTTGCGCAAATATTTCCATTTGATGTTTATCAAAGGGAATACAAAAATGCTGGGGGTTAGGGGGGTTGGATGAGAAGAAAAAAAACATGAGTAGTGATTTCCTCTTCTCTTGCCAAATATGGTCTCGGAGCTAGAAATAAGCATTTTCCACCCCTTGGTGAGCTCGTGCCACCAGTCAGTAGTTTTGGGCAAAGGGTTGCAGTCCAGTTGGAGGGTCTATCAAAAACACATCTCCCTGGGGGGTAGGGGGGGGGGGGGGGGGTATTTTAGGCTAGTCACTGACCTTAGCCTTAATCTCCCAGCATGCATTAGGGGCCCCCACCGTGAAGCCGGCCACGTTAGCCATCTGGCACCACCACTGCCTTCCCAGAGTGCACAGCAGTTCACATACAAAGCACCATGGGAGTAAGGCGGAGGATGCAGAGGAGGGAAACAAAGAGCGGTGTGCTTTGATGGAGGAGGAGGATGGGTACATGTCCCAGAAAGGACTGCCTCTTTGGAATACAAGCGAAAACAGAAAACAAAAGGTAGTAGGCTACTTCATGACAGGAGAGATAGCTGGTTATAGATAGCTGGTTATAGATAGCTGGTTCATGACAGGAGAGATAGCTGGTTATAGATAGCTGGTTCATGACAGGAGAGCTAGCTGGTTATAGATAGCTGGTTCATGACAGGAGAGATATATGGTTTTAGATAGCTGGTTCATGACAGGAGAAATAGATGGTTGTAGATAGCTGGTTCATGACAGGAGAGATAGATGGTTATAGCTTTTAATCTAGTCAATGTTACACACATTTGAAGTGACAACATATCTAATCTCCTTTAGATATTATGAAGACAGAGGAGAACAAATCTTGTTGTCAGCAGTGTAATCCAAACTGTTTTTGTTAGAAGTGATGGGTGTGTTCATATTATGCATATGAGGGTGAATATTATGCATTGATTGGATTACACTGCTGCCATCAAGACATGTTCTCTTCTGTCTTAGGCGAGAACCTACAGTATATCTAATTATGTCATACATTCATAGAATATAGAGATTTCTCTCACATGGTGCCAGTGGAAATAGAGATGAATGAACACACACACACACACACACACACACACACACACACACACACACACACACACACACACACACACACACACACACACACACACACACACACACACACACACACTCACACACTCACACATGCATACACATACAAGTATCTTTGATTATGTCATTGCAACTCTCTCTTTCTCTCCCTCCCCCTCTCTACCCCTCTCTCCCCCTCTCCCTAACCCACACACAGCTTATGACTGCGCAGAGAGCTGCCAAAATACTGTAAACCAATGCTCAGATGTCATATTTTGGTGCAGGGCACTCTGTGTTTTGGAGGAAACTAGGAAGAACGGAATAGCACATTTCCGCAAAGGGTGCAAAACTATAGCTTTTTTCATTTAGCCTGTATCTGTAACACATTTAGCCTGTATCTGTAACACATTTAGCCTGTATCTGTAACACATTTAGCCTGTATCTGTAACACATTTAGCCTGTATCTGTAACACATTTAGCCTGTATCTGTAACACATTTAGCCTGTATCTGTAACACATTTAACCTGTATCTGTAACACATTTAACCTGTATCTGTAACACATTTAACCTGTATCTGTAACACATTTAACCTGTATCTGTAACACATTTGCAATTTTGTGTTTTTCCAAAATAAAACAATGGAAAACCCTTTTTCCATCAACACTGAATTCTTTCATTGTGTGTATGGTGTGAGCTCTTCTGTCTTCAAACCAGGAGGGAAAAGGCTGTGTGTGTGTATATGTGTGTGTGCGTTAGTGAGCATGTGAGTATCTGTGTGTGTGTACGTGTCGTGTGTATATCTCACATACCATTTGGGGTTCAAGTTAATATTCACACAGGTATACAACACAACGTTATTACATGGAAACCAGGAAACAACCACAATAACACCAACACACTACACCATACAGTGTTTCATCTCCTGATATTGTTTTCTTCTTCCTATTCCCAGCCTGTGAAGGCCTCACAGTCACAGAGGAGAATCTTTTTAGACAGACCAATTTTCAACAAGATTCGTCCAATTTAGCCCAGGATTGTATGAATTTACCTCAGACGGAGGACTTATTTTCTTAGTCACAGCTTGACAAGCCGTCAGACACCTGGCTAGGTCGTTGCTACACCACAGAGATGTAGAGAGGGAAGAGGGGAGAGAGAAAGCGGGGGACACACACTCTCTCCTCTCCTCTCTGCTCCTCTGATTTTCTTGCCAAACATCCATCTATGTAAATGTATACACACAGCAGGGTATGTTAGTGACTGTAACCAGGTTTCCATCCAACCTTTTTATGCGAGTAAAGTACACGTGGGATATAACATTTAATGACGGGCCTGATGGAAACAGTTAATTTGTCTGTAAACTTTCCAAATGTTGACAAAATAAAATACGCTAGACATGGTGGGATCTATTTGTGTCTGTAAAATTCATATTCATTATGTGAGAATTGGTAGTGGAATCGCTTTAATGCACAAGTATTGATATAAATATATCAAAGTAAACTTGGAGTCACGCGATGATATGTTGTGACTTGGGAAACCATGCAGTTTATTAGGCTACAGATTAAATAAATTATTATGAAAGTGCACGGTGATGAGCTGAATGCTCCTTTCCAATAAATATAGAGGGTCTAATTTTGGTGACATGATGATCGGTGCTTGGCTGCTGTTTGACAAATATAAACAATATTTTGGCCAAGACCAGAGTGGGCACATTTGCTATATAATGCAATTTTTTGGGTTACAAAACCATCAGTAGAGTTGAAAATGCAATGGGAAGCCAACGTCATCACGCACAGCCTTTTATCCGCAACAAACACATCTCTGGTGAGAAAATGCGCTATTGTTTTTATGCACATTTTTTGCATGAAGAGTTGGATAGAAACCTAGCTTGTGAAATTCATTATTTTACTTTTTTTTTTATTTAACCTTTATTTAACTATTCAAGTCAGTTAAGAACAAATTCTTATTTTCAATGACGGCCTACCCCGGCCAAACTCGGAAAACGCTGGGCCAATTGTGCGCCGCCCTATGGGACTCCCAATAACGGCCGGATGTGATACAGCCTGGAAAGGCAATGACAAATGTAAGTCTATAGGAAAAAACTATTGGACAATGGTAAATTTACACAAGACTTAACACACTAAATACAACCTAGCATAGCACAGCTAGCATTACACAAGACTTGACCACACTACATACTACCTAGCACAGCGCAGCTATCATCACACAAGCCTTTATTATTTTGTGTATCTTGTATATTACTACGCCACCAGCTATCTTTTTATTCCTACTAAATGTTTTTACCTCATTATGAAAGTATTTTTTTTTAATGGTCGCTCACAATTTCAAGTGCTTTGTGATTTCTGTCTGTAAATGAATTTTGCTCAACTTATTATTATTATTGTTATTATTATTAGCATAGCACAGCTAGCACTACACTAACCTAGCACATGAGTTCCTCTTCTTAATAGGAAAGGCGGAGAGGAAAGCTATCTCACCACAGTGGGCACTGCTGCCAGTGACTGGGCGCCCGGAGGGCTGTGTTACATCACTACCTGTCTCTGTGCCACCACGGCTCATCGTGCTGATATTAACAAGTGTTAACGTGTTGCCATGGCCTGGTATCGCTGTCGGGACATATGCACCCTGTCTGCCTGCCTTTCTGCTTGCCTGCAACACTGCCAACCACACACAAACACGTGCACAGGTGCGCACACACACACACACAAACACTCCTGCTGTGCCCTGAGTTAAACTGTGAGTGCTGAGTGAGTGGAATGCCATCAGGGAGAGAGAGAGAGGGGGAGAGAGAGAGAGAGAGAGAGAGAGAGCGCGCGCGCGAGAGAGAGAGAGAGAGAGAGAGAGAGATAGCGAGAGAGGGAGAGAGTCAGAGTGGGAGAGGGATGGGGGAGAGAGAGATAGGGGAGGGGAGGGGAGGAGAGGAGAGGGAGATAGGGGGAGGGGAGGAGAGGGAGAGAGGGGGGGAGTCAGAGGGGGGAGGGAGAGAGACAGCAACAGGAAGAGGGAGAGAGAGGGGGTAGAGGAGGGGAGGAGAGGGAGAGATAGTGGGAGGGGAGGGGATGAGAGGGAGAGGGGGGGGGGAGAGTCGGGGTGGAGGGAGAGAGACAGACAGGGAGAGTGAGAGTCAGCGGGGGGAGGGGGAGAAAGACTGGAACTGAACATTTGGAACCATGTAAACAAGCACACATAGTGTATGGTACACATACACATACAACGTGTCCACCCTACACACACCCATCTGTTGGGAACAGCTCCAGCCATTCCAATTACTCCAAATGATCACAAGAACCCTCCCCTTCCAATCCATCCTCTCCATCCTCCCGCCACAGACAGTGATGGTTATTTTAATTGCCACCACAGGCAGCTTTGACTTCATGATCATTATCTAACAGCTATCGCCACTAATGACTGTAATACCAAGGAGACAATGGGGCTAGCGAAGGGGGGGTGGGGCTGAAACTACTGTAATGGTTGTGTGTCTACATAGAGCACCACAGTGACAACACAGTGCCATTCAACATGTAGAGCAATGGGCCACAGCTGCTAGCATGCTGCTGTTACAGTAGCAACTTAGGAGCTAGCATGCTAACACCACTGAATAAACCACAAATGACCTATGCTGTCAATGGTTCTGAGAAGCTTACAGCTTTAGCTCCCTCTGGGTGATTACTCAACAAGCTTTAAAGAAACCAAACAAATACTAGCTGCAACATAATATCTGTAATCTCCTTCTAAACGGTGTGTAGCCCCTTGAGAAGCTTAATGACTAAGGGGGAGAAAGCAGTGGTGCTTGGAAGGACTTTTTCACACACATAAGTGTGATGGCGCTAGCAGTAATAGTTGCAGCAGAGTGTTGATGTGTTGTGAACCACCCCCCCCCCCCCCCCCCCCCCCCCCCAACCCTCCACACACCCAGGTCCAAAGAGGTCATATGGAGTTCAATTGCAAGATAAACACACACATGTTGGTCAAGTATCTATGTCCTGCGCGTGCACACGCACACACACAGAGACACATACGCACGTATGCACGCAAACACACACCTCCTCGACCTGCACTTCACGAGGTCAAGAACTGTCATAGCTATAATAATAATAATCATCCATATCGATTAAATAACCGGGTCAATGATATCTACTTAAGGTTTACGGGTTCAAGTCACATTAAAGATCAATGTGAATAAACCCCCCCCCCCCCCCCCCCGTCTAACAATATAAGGTTAAGTAAACAACCCTGCATGCATAATACTAACCCACTGACCTGGCTTATAAAGAAGTGGACTTCACCCCCAGGTGACCCAATACCAAGTTCACTGAGTCTTCTAGCTGCTACCTTTTATCATGGATGCGCAGTACGCTTCATAACACCACCCATTGTCAAAGTGCTTTATATTTTTTTATGGCGGGAAAATAAATGATTGAATAGGTGGTTTAAATGTTTAGTGAGAGAATCAAAGTAGGATTGAGAGGGTCAGATAGCAGATCTTTGAAAAACATCCATACTAATTACATTTCCATTGTAAAAGAGAAAAGCATGCTGTGACATTGATCTCATATAAGCCCATTAAGATAAGCAGGGGAAATCTACTGTTGTTGTTGTTAGCCCAGTGCTGAAATGTATGATGCTGTCAGCGCTTTATGGCCACAAAGAACAGAAACAGGAAGTGCTCTCTCTAGGCTAAAGTTGACTTCCTGTAAGCGTTTGACATGTTTGAGATGGATTTGCTGCAGGTGTTACTCCCACAGACTGTAGGACATACAATGCAACTGGAAGACTGCAGTCTATACAAGTAGCATGTTATCATTTGGTCTTGATGAAAATGCTCTACCTTGCAAATGTTGATCGTAACCCACTGGGCACAAACTGGTTAAATCAATGTTGTGTCAATGTAATTTGTCACCGTATTTTGACGTGGAATACATGTAGAAAATACATTGGCTGGGCAGCACCTGGGCAGCACCTCCTACTGGAGAGTTGATTTATCAACAGCTATCCCTTTGGTCTCCCATCCAGGGTTTTTAACCAAGCCCTGCTTAGCTTTGATATTTGTCACTGACAATTAACAATTTGCTATCGTGAGAATGATTCTTGAGAGATCCTTAATAACTAAATAGATTCACTGTTGCTATCGAAATTTTCCCAAAGGGTTGGTTCAACAGAGCAAATTAAATGTAACCATACTTTATTAATCATCACTGAGTACACCAACCATTATGAACACCTTTTTAATATTGAGTTGCACCCACCCTTTAGCCCTCAGAACAGCTTCAATTCGTTGAGGCATGGACTCTACAAGGTGTCGAAAGTGTTCCACAGGGATGCTGGCCCATGTTGACTCCAATGCTTCCCACAGTTGTGTCAAGTTGGCTGGATGTCCTTTGGGTGGTGGACCATTCTTGATACACACGAGAAACTGTTGAGTGTGAAAAACCCAGCAGCATTGCAGTTCTGGACACAAACTGGTGCGCCTGACACCTTTTACCATAGCCCCTTCAAAGGCACTGACACCTTTTACCATAGCCTGTTCAAAGGCACTGACACCTTTTACCATAGCCTGTTCAAAGGCACTGACACCTTTTACCACAGCCCGTTCAAAGGCACTGACACCTTTTACCACAGCCCGTTCAAAGGCACTTCAATATTTGGTCATGCCCATGTCTCAATTGTCTCAAGGCGTAAAAATCCTCCTTTAACCGGTTTCCTCCCCTTCACTGATTTAAGTAGATTGAACAAGTAACATCAATAAGGGATCATAGGTTTCACCTGGATTCACCTGGTCATGGAAAGAGCAGGTGTTCTTTATGTTTTGTATACTCAGTGCATATCATCAATGATGCTACAGAAGATACTACATCTCCTTCAAACGTCGGAATATGGTTTCATTGACAACTCAACACAATTCAAAATCACTTTTGCAATACTGTAAATAGGCTAATAACAAATTAACATTTAAACTAGCCTCTTCAAATTAACCTCTACAGGATCGTGTCCCGTCCTTGGGACGCTTGAGCTAACGTGCGCAAATGTGATTAGCATGATGTTGTAAGTAACAACAACATTTCCCAGGACAAAGACATACAGTCATGTGAAAAAGAATATCAAGACATAACTGACTTTACCCTTTACTCTTTCTGACAGTGTACCAATTCGACATTGATTGTGGCAAGACAGGCCTGTAGATCCCTTGATGTTACCCAGGGGTTCTTAGAGACTTCTATGAGCATCTTTCAGTCAGCTTTGGCTGACTTTGGTGGGATGACCTGTCCTAGGTAGTTTGCCAGTGGTCTGGAATTTTTGTCGGACAGTGGAATGATGTAATTCGAATTGCTTGGAAATGGAATGATGTACTTCGAATTGCTTGGAAATGGATTTGTAACCCCTCCCAGACTCATGGGCATCAATAATCTTTCTTCTGAGTTCCTTGAGTAGATCTTTTGATCTTTGAATGATGTGTTACCACACACCCATATGGTTAAGACCAAACCAGACCAATTTTCTTATCTTTATGGAAGGCTGGACCCTCCTTTATCCTTTATTATTTTGTGCATCTTGTGTTTTCTAATCATAATCATCATGTTTTGGTACATCAAATTCTAATTTTAGACATTTTATGTGATGGTAAAGTTAGGGGTGTACTAACTTTTTCCCCAAAAGGAAAATGCATTCTTGTTTATTTTAATTGCATAACATTTTCATTTTTTTATGTGATTTGTTAATTTGGGTAAACTTTATCTGTCAATAGTGTTGAAGTGAAGATTACATATCCATCTGTCCAAATATGTTAAAACAAAATTTAAAAAGAGAGCTTTCCAGGGGGTGTACTTACTTTTTCACATGACTGTATCTTCTATGGGCAGAAAGCTTAAATTCTTGTTAATCTAACTGCACTGTCCAATTTACAGTAGCTATTACAGTGAAATAATACCATGCTATTTCTTTAGGAGAGTGCACAGTTTTGTACTTGAAAATGTATCAATAAACCAATAGGCAGATTTGGGCAGACTTTTGAACAGTAATGCAATGGTTCATTGGATTTGTCTAAAACTTTACACATACACTGCTGCCATCTAGTGGCCAAAATCTAAATAGCTTCTGTACTGCTAAGTAATATTATGTCCTTTCTCTTTCATTTCAAAGATGAAAATAACGCATGTTTTTTTCTTTGGATTATATTTTACCAGGTCGAATGTGTTATATTCTCCTACATTAATTTCAAAGTGTTTCCTTTCAAATGGTATCAAGAATATTCATGTCCTTGCTTTAGGTCCTGAGCTACAGGCAGTTAGATTTGGGTGTGTCATTTTAGGCGAAAATTTAAAAAAAGGGTCCGATCCTTTAGCCTGCAGTACTACCCAGTCTTCCTCCTAGCAAATCTGAACTACAAGTAATGGCTTATATGGCCTTTTCCAATGCTCAAAGCACTGTGAATCATAAGGGGGACTGGGAACCAGAAACTCACCCGGTAAGGCTACCAAAATAGACATTGACATTTGGGGGGGAGGGACTGATTTGTTATGCGGTTGCCTAACCCTCCCTTGGGACCCTGTAATCTGAACCACTATCGATTGTGTAGCACCAACCTGGGTGATGCCAGGCGGCCATTTTGATCCAGAAAGTTCACCACCACACTTGCAAATGCACAGAATTCCCAGTTTCCATGAAGGATTAGGCCTGCTCATCTTTTCCACAGATGAGGCTGTGGTTCTACTCTCATCTTAGCCAAGGCAGTGCTGCTATGGCTAGCAATACCACACAAGACATCTGGAGCTCTCTAAGTCTGATGTTGTAGACATAACAGGGTCACAGCGGATAATCAATTATGTCTCTGTGTTATCCCTTCTGTCAAAACTGTGGGGGGAGGAATATGAAATGGCTATCGTTGAGAATAGATTCCTTCTGCAGGACTGTGTGCACCACCGAGCTAAGGGAGGTTGGCAGCCAGACCTTGAAATCAATCATTACAGTTGAAGGGGGTGGGTAATTCAGTGAAGAAGAGGGGGGCGATTTTAAAACATATTGAAAGATTAATTCAACACGATATAATCTCAGAGGTCCAGTGCAGGAACTCAACCTTTTGGGTGGTTTTCCTAATGAGGCTCCTGTATCATTACCTGTCCTCCTGACAAACCAACACTGGGCTTGTGACCAAGCCTGCGGCAAAAAAAATAATCAAACACTTTGAAATAGCTTTTTCTTTTTCCGGATAGACTTGTTTGTGAGGAATTCCCTCTTTTTCCCTATCTTCCTCTTGTTCTCTCTCTCAGTTGCATTAACTTTCTTAGCAGCTGAGACACACCACAGAGGAGGAGGAGGACACTGGCAGACACAAAGGAAGACACATGGTGTGTGTGTGTGTGTGAGAGACATAGCCTAAGCCTAAGTTAGTGTCTCAGAGGTTGGCCAGTATAGGTAATGCCCAGGGGATACTATAGCCACGGCAACACAAACTAGAGTAAATATACTAACTTATTGATGTAACACACTGCTGTCTTAGTGTTCAGATTCAGCACCCAATGGCACACACTGACACGCATGACTACACATTTTCAGACCGACACAAACCCTGGCATACTCATACAACTATAAAAATGAACAAAGATACATTCAAACATGCACGCCTCTGTAAAATTGTGTATCTCTCTCTCTCTCTCTCTCTCTCTCTCTATCTCTCTCTCTCTCTCTCTCTATCTCTCTCTCTCTCTCTATCCACCCATTAGCCAGGCCCTGCCCCGGCAGCACACCGCCCCTATCGGGTGATGTGGACAGACACAGGGAGCGAGAGAGCAGGGTACTGAGGCAGTGGAAATATCAACCTCACCCCTTCATCAATATTGTAGCTTTTACGTGGTGAAAACCAACACCGGCCAAACATATTCCATCATGTCATTGGAAGTGGCAATCAGATGCCATGGGTTGACATGCCAACATTGGGGTGACGCAAGACACCTATCTATTATTTAACGTTTCTCGGAGGAGAGGAGGAGAAGAGTTTTGGAGAAAAGATTTGTAAAGAAGGTGCATTATGGGTATGTGGGCCACAGAGGGTCCCTTTGTCCCCAAGCTGAAACATGACCACCAGCTCCGCCTGCTGACACAGGGGTACCTGAAATGTGTCACATAAAATGCCTGCTACACTATATTAGAGTAGAGACCACCACTACATTTATCCCCTGGGGTTATTCTGCTACAGTATATTAGAGTAGAGACCACCACTACATTTATCCCCTGGGGTTATTCTGCTACAGTATATTAGAGTAGAGACCACCACTACATTTATCCCCTGGGGTTATTCTGCAAATACATAGATTGAGACTTGTAGACATAACAGGGTCAACGTCACAGCCGCGACACAGACCACACAGCCCAGGGATTTGTCTAGACAGATCTCTATAGGATACGTTGAGGCCAGCTGGTCCTGGGATGATAAAATTGAGGCCAGCTGGTCCTGGGATGATAACAGTGAGGCCAGCTGGTCCTGGGATGATAACAGTGACATTTGACGACAGTGGTGTGTAACATGGTCTTGTTGCGGTTGGAGGACGGATAACATTCTATCTTATTTTTGTTTTCCTGGCCAGGTCAATCATTTAGAAGGGGTTTGAAATTGCCAAGTGTGTATGTGTGTGTTTGTGTGTGAACATGCATGTGTGAGAGCGGGCATGCATCTGTGTCATACCACACCACTCAGAGGGTTGCTCACTAAGCACCTCTCCACAGCTTGTATCTTTTGATGGCGGTTTAACCACGGTACCACTCCTACACTCATTACGTAATCACACCGGTTTAACCACGTTATCACTCCAACACTCATTACGTAATCACACCGGTTTAACCATGTTATCACTCCTCACTCCCGGCCATTGCACAACCCAGCGTATTAAGGCTAGAGTGGCTCTGTTTCATAAGCAGTCTGCTGGATGTTGGCAGCTGTCTTGCGGCATGAGGTCATCCCTCCAATAGCCAACCGCCATCGCAAATAGGACACAGTTACTGAACCACCAAACAAACTAAATAAACCCTGAACTGCCCTAAACTAAAACCCTAGTTGAATGCTTTACATACAGATTTATTGTAATGACATTTGATTCTATTGTGTTACGTTGTGCTTTATGATATCTCCAGTGGCACTGAGGTGTGTTTAACTTATTTTGGAAAATAGACAATAGACAATAGACAATAGAAAATAGACAAGGGGAATAGACAAAGATACAGTAGGGAAGGACGACAGTGGGACTGACCGTTGAGTGAGCGGTGGCTGAGAGGGAGGGCAGGCAGTGTGTGTGAGCATTAGTGCGTGTGAGCGTGCATTTGCAATCCTGTGTGTGTTTGTGTGTGTGTGAGCGTGCATTTGCAATCCTGTGTTTGTGTGTGTGTGCATGCCCTTGCAATCTTGTGTGTATATGTGTGACACCTGGCCGGGCAGGGAGCTCCAGTGTGGGCCTGGGTATCATCAGCTCAGTGTAAGCTGGGTGAATGGCCTCAGTGCTATCTCTGCAGAGCAGCCTGTTTATCATAATGAAACAACTCCAATTCCTCCTGCCAGCCAATCGGCTGGCTGCCATCTACCTATTGAAGCAGCGCCAATGCCTGGAATTACAAGGGTTCGGATACCCACTGGATACACACAGAACCAATAGCTTCCCATTTCACTAGAAGGGATGTATTTACCTACTAAATAGCATCGCCAATGATTCCTATTTGAAAGGGCAATACGCTGCCAATTAATGCAGCACCAATGATTCATATTTAAAAAGGCAATACACTGCCAATTGAAGCAGCACCAATGATTCCTATTTAAAAGGGCAATACGCTGCCTATTAATGCAGCACCAACGATTCATATTTAAAAAGGCAATACGCTGCCTATTGAAGCAGCACCAATGATTCCTATTTAAAAGGGAAATACACTGACTATTGAAGCAGCAGTAGTAGTACTGTATGTCTCATTTGCCAAAACATGAAAC
The DNA here is from genome assembly GCA_023634145.1 of Thymallus thymallus. Taxonomy (NCBI): domain Eukaryota; kingdom Metazoa; phylum Chordata; class Actinopteri; order Salmoniformes; family Salmonidae; genus Thymallus; species Thymallus thymallus. The sequence goes on from CM042421.1 coordinate 8,564,157, forward strand.
CACATTGAATACTTGCAACAGATCTCAGCGAGTATCCAAGCACAAATACTTGCAAACAATTTCAACCAATAGGAAAGCATTGCATATACTTATGCAGGATATCATCCAATAGGAAAGCCTATCAAACACTCAAAACCCATTTCAACCAATAGGAAAGCATCTCGAATACTTTCGCAGTATATCATCCAATAGGAAAGCATCTCGAAATCAATTAAACCCATAGGAAAGTTCCTAAACATTTGCAACATATTCCAGCCAATAGCAAAGCATCTAAAAATACATTCAGAGAGATTTTAGCCAGTAGCAGAGCTGTTTCCATGTAGAAGATGAAAGAACACTTCAGCCTGTGGGCCTCTAGGGATGCTGCTACTGTACAGAGGGCAATGTCAGGCCAATGAGGCTGCCTAGCCACATCACATCACTGCACCGCTAAACAGACCTGATGATGAGCGTCCTACTGAGGGGATTGTTTGTACATTTTTCATCCCTTTTCTGGAAGTTGTTCGTTATGGATTGTAAACGTGTGATGAACTAAGGTTAGGGTGTAGGTATGGACATTGGTCATTGTGGTTGTACCCATCATAACTTTTGACTTTTGACCCTGATAAAGCGGCTTTGCGGTCTAGTGATCTCTGTGGCCCACGATTTTCAACCTCTTTGTGTGTTCTGGGTTGGCACAGTGCCAGGAACCTCACAAGAAACCATAGAGAGGAAGAGAGAGAGAGAGAGAGAGAGAGAGAGAGGGGAAGTAACAAAAGTTTATCTGTCTAACTGTCAGTTGTCTGTTAAAAGACCCCCTCCTCCCTCACAGAAAAATACAAACACATAGACTCTACCCCCACCCCCCTGTCTGTCTGACTGTCAGTTGTCTGTTAAAAGACCCCCTCCTCCCTCACAGAAAAATACAAACACATAGACTCTACCCCCACTTCCCTGTCTGTCTGTCTGTCTGTCTGTCTGTCTGTCTGTCTGTCTGTCTGTCTGTCTGTCTGTCTGTCTGTCTGTCTGCCTGTTGTCTGCCTGTCTACCTGTCAGCCTGTCTGTCTGCCGGCTTGTTTCCCTGTCTGTCAGTCTCCCTGCCTGCCTGCCTGCCTGCCTGCCTGCCTGCCTGTCTGTCTGTCTGTCTGTCTGTCTGTTTACAGCCCATATACATAGTTCATTACAAGAAGCAGCAAAATGTGCATTTTGAGGTGAACACTTGTTATAAACATACGATTAAACATACGATAAGGTCACACTTTATTTGGATAGTCCGGATTGTCCTTAGATGGTAGTATATTATGTATTTTAGTTGTGTTTTGTTTCCTGTTTGAACCTCAGGAAGTGTAGATCCTAATAAAATTAATCTGTTGATAAGCAACTGGTTGCTAAGGTTACTGTTAAGCATCTACAGATGGTTACCTACTATTGTTGCATTTTATTGTTGCATTTTAACAACACAAAATCATATCATCCCATCAAATATAAATCATCCACCTGCCGTCACCCTAAATGGACACACAGTCACACTTTATTTCAGAGGATGACCTACCATCTGTTAGTGGAACATGACAGTTGAGGTTTCCACTAGCAGGGAAAATGCATCTTTTGTTAGACTGCTTACATGACCAAGGTTGTCAGGGTGACCCAGAGAACACTCTGTATACAGAAGTCTAATGGAACACAACACAGGCTGCCTCTGCAGTCTATACAGTGAGGTAGTGTCACTAGTGGTTTCTGTTGACTTCAAGGCCTATGTGTCAATATGTTTGAGTGTGTGAGAGTGAGAGTAATCTGGCCTGTAGATCTTATTGTATCATATGCTTAAAAGGTAACAGTAACCTTAGCAACCAGTTGCTTATCAACAGATTAACAGTTTGTTGATAGTATTTTATTAGGATCGTATTTTATTAGGATCTCCAATTAGCCGATGCTACTCTTCCTGGGGTTCAAACAGGAAACAAAACACAACTAAAATACATCATATACTACCATCTAAGGACAATCCGGACTATCCAAATAAAATGCGACCCAATCGTATGTTTATAGTACGTACATACAGTATATATTCATACTGTATATATAGCCTTGACAAAGTGTTTTGCTGTAGGCCGTCATTGTAAATAAGAATTTGTTAAATAAAGGTTAAATAAAAAATTAAAATTGTATAATAATATCTCAACGCTCCACATGCAGTATGGTAAAGGGGGGCAGATGGAAATGGAAGAGAAGCAGCCCTCCTCTGGCAGTGAGCCTGGGTATACGGTCACACACATAGACACAGGCTCACACACACACACACACACACACACACACACAAGCATATGCAAACTCAAGCACACAGGCAAACACACACAGGCAAACACACAAACACGCAAACACCCACACAGTCGCGCGCACACACACACACACACACACACACACACACACACACACACACACACACACACACACACACACACACACACACACACACACACACACACACACGGGCATATGCAAACTCAAACTCATTGGCCTGACATTGCCCTCTGCAAGCTTATCCAGTGGTAGGGACCTACCTCCCACACGCAGACACATCCACAAACATTATGAAGCACATAGTTGAGAAAATTCACAGTTAAAAGACACATTTGAAATGGAAATCAATGCCCCTCCATTCTAATGGGACCATTCTAACATAGTCAGGCTCTGAAATAGATCTATTTTCAGAGAGTTTCGTCAACTCTCTGCACCAGTGCTAACCAGCCTGACAGACACATTACGAAGAGGCTAAATGCTAAGACAACGTCCCCCAAATGTCCCCCTCACACAGATCGAGATAGATTCCTAAAAGTCACCAGTGACAAGTTAGGGGGCTATACACCTTAAGGATTTTCCATCCGACTGTCTAGGTCAGTTACTATTTCTAGTACTTCCTATCCTTTGCAAGACGTTGGTGACATAACTTGGAACAGAGTGAATCACGAGGAGGACGGACAGACGGTCACCGGCTGCGGAATATCTCACATTTCTAGGTCTGATACCCAGCTTTGATACCACAGAAGCTGGGAAGTCTTTTCCTGGGGTGGCATCAGGAGTAATACATTCCTACAACTAAACCGACATCATTACTATTAGAGGCCCAAACATACAGAAGAAGTAACTGTATTACTCCTGATGCCACATGTTGCCATGGAAACATCCAATGACAAATGGCTAAGGTCAAATATCAGTCTTTGGGGATCATGTGATCTCGCGGTGGGACGGGAGGGGGAGGTGCCACCTGACAGAGAAGAGAAGACGCAGTTGGTGAGACAGCTGTGCTAACGGCATAAGGGGGAAATCCCTAGGAGAGAGAGAGAGCGAAAGAGAGAGAGAGAGATAGAGAGATTTCTTCTCTCCACTGCCTCCCTTTCACTCACTGAAATATAAACACACTTTTTTGCAATTGAGCCAAAGTCATTGTTTTTTTTTGGCTATGACACTGTGGGGTCAGCAGCATACCTCACACACACAATTGCGGGTTCCTGCACACACACACACACACACACACAGATGCAAACATACAAATGCAAGCAAGAAGACACGCACACACACACACACAATTTTAATAAATACAGATTACAGTAAAGTAAATCAGTCACATTAAGATCAAACTGCCATGTTCTACTTGCTCTCTCTCCCTCTTTATCTCTTCCCCATGTCTCTCTCCCTCTTTATCTCTCCCCCATGTCTCTCTCCCTCTTTATCTCTCCCCCATGTTCTCTCTCCCTCTTTATCTCTCCCCCATGTTCTCTCTCCCTCTTTATCTCTCCACCATGTTCTCTCTCCCTCTTTATCTCTCCCCTATGTTCCCTTACCCTCTTTCTCCCCCCCATGTTCTCTCTCCCTCTTTATCTCTCCACCATGTTCTCTCTCCCTCTTTATCTCTCCACCATGTTCTCTCTCCCTCTTTATCTCTCCCCTATGTTCCCTTACCCTCTTGATCTCTTCCCCATGTTCCCTTACCCTCCTTATCTCTCCTCCATGTTCCCTTACCCTCTTTATCTCTCCCCCATGTTCCCTTACCCTCTTTATCTCTCCTCCATGTTCCCTTACCCTCTTTATCTCTCCCCCATGTTCCCTTACCCTCTTTATCTCTCCCCCATGTTCCCTTACCCTCTTTATCTCTCCCCCATGTTCCCTTACCCTCTTTATCTCTCACCCATGTTCTCTCTCCCTCTTTATCTCTCCCCCATGTTCCCTCACCCTCATTATCCCACATGTCTGTCTCCTTGCTCCCTTTTTCCCTCTCTCTCTTTCTCTCTCCCTCTCTCTCTTTCTCTCTCCCTCACCCTCTGTCTTGGGGAACACATTAGCCGGCCAGTTGTTTCTTTCAGTGGCTAGTCATAAAGCATCTCTCTCTCAGTTTTCTTTCTCTCCCCCTCCCTTCACTCCCTCTTTGTTTCTCTGTTTCTGTTTCTCCCTCTCACTGCCTGACTCTGTGTTTCTCTCTCTGACTCACTCACTCACTTGGGCTCTCTGCAGGGGTGAGGGATCTATCTGTTTTTAGATGGACAGACAGGAGAGGTGGACAAGGGGGAGGACAGCATGTCATTATGAGGAACAGGTGGTAGAGAGAGAGAGAAAGAGAAAGAGAAAGAGAAAGAGAAAGAGAAAGAGTGGAAGAGTTTAGAACACAGAACTACCAAGAGAGTTTATCAATAATCCCCAGTTACAGTATGGTGGCCTTTAAAACAGCATGACAGGAGCTGGTATTGTGGGTCTGGTGGTGGTGACTCTGTTCTCAGAGCAGGGTGGGCTAGAATAGACCTGTTAATTCAACCGAGGTGGTATAGGGCTGTCACACCCAGGAAAATGTTACTAGCAACCAAATACTTGTTTCCATCGTGTTGTTCCCTCCAATTCCTTTCTTTCTAAGTGCATTGGAGCAGAGGATCCAAAGTCCCTCCCCCGGATTTCCTCCGCCAATGAGGTTTGAGAGGGAGGCCAGCAGTTGCGAAAACAAGGATGGAAGAAGCAAAGATTTGGCAGCTAGTAATGTTTTCAAATACAGTCATACAGTCCAGTTTCAGAACAAGAACAGCAATAACTTTAGACTCCGTAAAGCCAGTTGGGTTCTCAGTACTTTGCGCCGACAGGAATAAATATCTCCCCGGGAAGCAGAAAGGTGTGTAGGTATATGTTTTATGATTATTGACTTATGGTGTAACTGTGGTAACATACAGGAACTCAAGTCCTTCTGTTCATCCGACTTAGAATATCTAACAATCAAATGCCGACCGTTCTTCCTCCAGAGGGAATAACATCATATACGACAGCCGTATAAATCCCCCCTCAAGCCGATACCACGTCGGCCCTCAAAGAACTTCATTGGACTTTATGTAAACAGGAAACCACATATCCTGAGGCTGCATTTATTGTAGCTGGGGATTTTAACAAAGCAAATTTGAAAAAAAAGCTCCCGAAATTATATCAACACATACTTGCGGTGCTAACATGCTTGACCATTGTTACACTTCCTTCCAAAATGCATATAAGGCCCTCCCCCGCCCCCTATTCGGTAAATCAGACCATGATTCCATCTTGCTCCTCCCCTCTTACAGGCAGAAACTCAAACAGGAAGTACCCGTGGTTAGGTCTATTCAACGCTGGTCTGACCAATCGGAATCCACGCTTAAAGAATTATTTTGATCACGTGGACTGGGACATGTTCAGGTTAGCTTCAGATAATAATATCGACATATATGAAGGCACCGTGAATGAATTAATAAAAGAAGTGCATAGGAGATATGGTACCCACTGTGACTATTAAAACATACCCCAACCAGAAACCATGGATAGATGGGAGCATTCGCGCAAAACTGAAAGCGCGAATCACTGCATTTAACCAGGGCAAGGTGACTGGGAATATGGAAGAATACAAACAGTGCAGTTATTTCCTCCGCAATGCAATCAAGCAGGCTAAATGTCGATATAGGGACAAAGTTGAGTCGCAGTTCAATGGCTCAGACACGAGACGCATGTGGCAGGGTCTACAGACAATCACGGATTTATAAAAGGAAAACCAGCCACGTCACGGACACCGACGCCTTGCTTCCAGACAGGCTGAACACCTTCTTCGCTCGCTTTGAGGATAATACAGTGCCACTGACGCGGCCCACTACCAAGGACTGTGGGCTCTCCTTCTCAGTGGCCGACGTGAGAAAGACATTTAAGCATGTTAACCCTTGGAAGGCTGCTGGCCCAGATGGTATCCCTGGCTGTTGTGTTTACAGATATATTCAATCTCTCCCTATCCCAGTCTGTTGTCCCCACATGCTTCAAGATGGCCACCATTGTCCCTGTACCTAAGAAAGCAAAGGTAACTGAACTAAATGACTATCGCCCCGTAGCACTCACCTCTGTAGTCATGAAGTGCTTTGAGAGACTAGTCAAAGATCATAATACCTCCACCTTACCTGCCACCCTAGACCCCCTTTAATTTGCTTACCGTTCCAATAGATACACAGATGATGCAATTGCCACCACATTACACACTGCCCTATCCCGTCTGGATAAGAGGCATACCTATTGTTTATTGACTATAGCTCAGCATTCAACACCATAGTACCCTAGTTCCTCGGTGTACACATCACTGACAAACTGGAATGGTCCACCCACACAGACAGTGTGGTGAAGAAGGCACAACAGCGCCTATTCAACTTCAGGAGGCTAAAGAAATTTGGCTTATCACCCAAAACCCTCACAAACTTCTACAGATGCACAATTGAGAGCATCCTGTCGGGCTGCATCACCGCCTGGTACAGCAACTGCACCACCCATAACCGCAAAGCTCTCCAGAGGGTCAGTCCAATGCCGCCCTGACATATATATATTTTAATTTCGCTACACCCGCAATAACATCTGCTAACCACGTGTATGTGACCAATGACACTTGATTTGATTTGATCTTTCACTGCAGCCCACTAATGCTGACAACCAACCAACCATCAACCATCTCCCTCACTTGACAGATCTATCTTGTGCCCAGTCAAGCTTCTCAGATGTATTTATGTGATCACAGGGGATGCTTCAAACATACATTATTCCTGAAGGATTTTCAATGAGCCTCCGGGCTCCCGAAATGCAATTTCGGAATGTTTACCCGGAGTATAGGAAAGCTCAGAGTAAAGCCATGGCGTGTTAGCGAGTAGCCAATATCCAAGCTCCAGGCAATTATCTATGAGCTCTGAGGTATGATTACGTACGTAGGCAGTAGACCCACAGAGAGAGAGGTCTAGGGAATATTCCCCATCGCTCTGGATGAAACATGTTTTTTCAGGAAGAGTGTGTGTGTAAGGGGGGGCGGAGTTGTGTGTTTAACCTGCTTAATGAGAGATGATTGCCAAAGCGTGATAGGGTGTGCTTGGTCAGGCTAATGAAGTGTGTTTGTGGTTGAGTTGCAGTCTACATGGTCGACTGCTAGCTTGAACCCGACTCAGTTTAGCTTGGCTTGACTTGATACCAAGGGTTAACAATAGAAATGGAATGACTGTAATTCTATTTCTTTGGGGTTAACGTTCATCAGTTCCTCTGCCACCCCGTCCTCTATGCCGTCTCGCTCGTCACTCAAGGAGGTCAAAAGTAGCTAAATAAAGCATATTCTCCCTCCATCTCACCCCCAGAAGGAGCACTGGGGTCCCTGCCCAAACTGGGCATGTTTAGCCTGTGGAATGCCTGGAACTTAAACATGAGATAAACCCAATACGAACTCTGACCCCCCCTTTGGCTCCTCGGTACAATTCTCAGGACGGTCTCTGAGCTTTCTTATCTACCCCAGAATGGGGCCCTGTGCTGGGCTTGAGTGTAGCCAGTGAAGACCCCCCACCACCACCACACCACCCATGTCTCGTTTCACAATGCTTTGTAAAGGATAAAAAGTTTGGCGAGAGAGCGAGAGAGAGAGCGAGAGCGAGAGCGAGAGAGAGAGAGAGAGAGAGAGAGAGAGACTCTCCTTTCCATTGTGGAGGCTACAGACGTATCCAACCAACATACATGGAGGCTATTCATTTCTGCATAGAGGATAAATAGAACATTCAATTTCGTGCCGCAGCAGAAACCAATGTCCAGTTCAGAAATCACACCTGTGTATGAGTCATAGCATTCTTCTTCCCAGGACGCCATAGAAACACATAAAGAGACGAGTTAGTCATCCTCTATTCACATGCACGGCATTGAAACACTTGACCGCTGATTTTCCCTTTTGTTTGGATCTGTGTCGACTTCTGTGTCCTTCTGTGCAGAGTGACGACTCAGCGCTGGAGTCTCTTTGTGATGGAGGTGACTAATGATGATGCGTAATGATGATGAGAACACAGAGAAGTCTTTGGGCTCTGACCTGATTGGTGTCACAGGGGGCGAAGCATATCTAAACCCTGGGTTTAAACCCCTAAAGGGTGCCACATTATGTTGTTGTCATATAAATACATTTGTTTTGCACTGAATACTCCAATCTGCTAGAAAATCAACACAAAATCAACACAAATGCATTTTAATGTCATCTGATCTCAACAAAAACATTGACCAGGTGAATCCGAGTGAAAGCTACGATCCCTTATTGATGTCAATCAGTGTAGATGAAGGGAGGAACAAGGATTTTTAATCCTTGAGACGATTGTGTATGTATGCCATTCAGAGAGTGAATGGGCAAGACAAAATATTTAAGTGCCTTTGTATAAGGTATGGTAGAAGGTGCCAGGCGCACCGGTTTGTGTCAAGAACTGCAACGCTGCTGGGTTTCCCATGTGTATTAAGAATGGTCCTCCACCCAAAGGACATCCAGCCAACTTGACACAACTGTGGGAAGTAGTGGAGTCAACATGTGGAACGCTTTCAACACCTTGTAGAGTGGAAGGTGTTCTTAATGTTTTGTACACTCAGTGTATATTTGAGTGTTGCAGGGGGTAAAAAGTGAAAGTAGCAGAGGCAGTTGATATAATACTGAGGATCAATAATCATTAAAGCCTTGTTCACACTACAGGCCTTAATGCTCAAATCATTATTTTTTTTTCAGATCCGTTTTGGAATACTGACTGTACAAACAGCAAGTTACAAGTGACCAAATCAGATGTGTGTGTGTTCAGACAGCAGTCGTTTTCTGACATGGCTACACTAGTTGTCATAGTAACGACAGGTGTGTGCGCTGTGTGGTGTCGGCTGACTGTTGGTGGTGCTTCCAATCAATCAGAAGTTATGTAGCAAGCTAAGGTGACAGCAATGCCTGCCATGGGCGTTTCCCAGTTCCTTAGAATGTTTAAAATCAGTGTAAGAACACTTTTAAAGCCTCAAAGGATAAGACGATCCAACTTTCAAAATTAGTCCTTTTTGGCTAGCCACAGCAGTCACTTAGCTAGCTGAATAGCTTTTTTAGCTTTTTTAGCACAATTACTAATTTGATTGTAAACAATTTACATCTAGTAAGCTACTACATGTTCTTGTAAAACTGTAAACAGAGTAGCTAACATGCAACAAGAGATGCCAAATAACAGTAAAAAGCAACTTGAGGGCAAATAAATCAGATTTGACCATTCAGACACAAGTTGACTGACTAGGAATCAGCATTGTATCTGACTTCAATCCAGCTACAAAGGAAATGTCTATGCTTTTTGGCTGTTCAGACAGCAGGAAAAATAACAGATTCTAATTGGATATGCAAAAAACTGTGTTTGAGTCACTTCAAACTGCCAATGTGAACAAGGCTTAAGACACAGTGGATAGAATACTGAGGATCCATAATCATTAAGACACAGCATGACAGTATTTGAAGCCCATCACCAGACCCACATATGGTAGACAAGCTTGTAGCAGAAAACTCTTCTGACAGAAGCTGAATATTGAGAGAGAGAAAGAGAGAGAGAGAGAGAGAGAGAGAGAGAGAGAGAGAGAGAGAGAGAGAGAGAGAGAGAGAGAGAGAGAGAGAGGGAGAGGCTGTGGATGGAGAGAGAGACAGGGAGAGATACAAGGACAGGGAGAGGCTGTGGACAGAGAGAGAGAAAGTGTGAGAGAGAGAAAGTGAGATATATTGTTCAGCAGAGGGGCTATAGCATTCATCCACAGGGAAAAAGTAAGCAAATAAAGTATAAATATTTGATGTCCATTGATTAAAAATCTACTTATCTCGATATCGAATCCCAAATATACTGTAATCCCTCTTGGCTTCATCACATATTTCCCATAACTCTACCATTGCAGGTTATCAAGTTGAGCTGCCCCCATGAATTTGTTGATTCTCAAATTACAGCAGTCTGAGCAAAATGTTATGTTAGTAGCAATCAGTAACATTAGTAACATTTGAAATTCCATTAGGATGGTGAGTAATCATTCAGAGAGAGAGAGAGAGAGAGATGTGTGTATTCCATTGCGTGTTAGAGATGTCTAATGAGGAGGTAGCTGTACTAGAAGGGGGGAATGTGTGTGTGTGTGCACCCCCCCCCCCCACACACACACACACACATACACACACCTACACACATCCACACAGACACACGCATTCACACACACAGACACACTCCCCAGACGGAGGCCCTTTCTCCTGTTGGCATCAGCCCAGCATCACTCAAAGAGCAAGTAAGGCCATTTGTCACAGGTGATTCTCAGTGTGATTGGTCGACCTCACGCTGACCCCCAGAGACCCCCAGGGCCGTGACGAAGGAAGTGGCTGCTGGAAGGCTAGCCCCCTTCCTCTCCTCTTCCAAATCACACACTGCAACTCCCCATCCTTCTGTCTCTTACTCATTATCATCCTTCAATCTCTTGGTCTCCCATCCTCCATCTCTTTCTCTCTTTTCCTTCCCCCCTCTCTCTCTCTCTCTCTCTCTCTCTCTCTCTCTCTCTTCGTCTCTCTCTCTCTTTCTCCCCTCCCTCTCTTTCTCTCCCACTCACTAGAATGCAGCGTTGACCATAGAAAACATTACACAGACATCTCAGTTCAACTGTTTGTTGAAAACAAAAACACAGTAAAATATCTGATGGACAGAAAACTTGTCTTGGCTCTGGAAACAGTCTCTTATCAACAGTGTATTTATATTCATGCAAACCGGCAAATGTGACCATCTGTGTTTGAGTCCAGGTCTCCTCCAGTGTGCCAAATGACTGTGTTAGCCTGTGGAGCCAAAGGCACAAAGCTGCGACAAATTCAACAGAAGTAAACAAATGGATGTCTCTACACTAGATAATGTAGCAGGAAGTATACTGTATATCCTGCCATGCTGAGGAGAGGACACTGAAACAACCCCTGCATTCCAGATACAAGAGACCTAGTCTAGTCCGTCTCTCATTAAGATCAGAATGAGATTATCTCATACAGGCTAAGCGCTCTGTAATATGCATCATAGATCTCTCTGATGGAGCCTTAATGAGAAGGAGTGGGAAGAGGAGAAGACACACACACACACACTTCAGACTTTTCCCCTAACCCTCCTCCCCTCCAAACAAGCCTGGCGGAGCTACAGTTATGAGGAGGAAAGCATGTATTTATAGCAAGCCGCGGATAAATCGCGGAACGAATAGTGAGAAGGTTATATTTAACGCTCTGTGATGTCAACACGAGGTTGGCCAGTTGCCATGGTTTCCCTCCACTGAGCGGGGGGGGGGGGGGGGGGGTCTTATCGACAGCGTGCTGAGAGAAGGCAGGAGATAGCGTGTCGACTGACTGAGAGGAAAGACTACAAAGGGGAGTGTTGTGGTCGCTGGGTGGGACAATGACAGAGGCTTACATTATGATATGCCCTTGAACTGTCTTCTATTGTAGGTGACAGGTAATGATATTACAGGTGGCCGTTAGGACATTAGTGTATGATGACACTTTGGTTGGATTTTCATGTAAACGTGCTAATGTGGAAAAACTATCCTGAACCACATCTCAGCCCAAGCTATGGTCAAGACAGCTGAAACTGTTACAGTGTCGGCTACTGTATGTATGTACTGTAGATAAGACAGAATGGGAGATATTCACATGAGAGGATCCTTATGTAAAGCAGTGGCGGCTTAAATTTAACCCAGAAATGAGGCCACACTTTTCCGGCAACAACCAGCTGACAAATTCAACCAGCCGTCACTCCTGTCAATGAAATAATGATCCAACACAAGCACTCCCCATTCAACGAGAGACACTACAGTCATTTGCACCATGCAGGCTCTTTCATTATATGGTGTGCATATTTCTACATAATAGTGTCTAATTCTATAATGGCAAGCATTCCTGATGACTTCATCTAACAGCTACGTTATCTCAATGGACCAGGGGGGATTCCACTGTTGGTGTGAAGGGCCAGAGAAAAGAAGATCTAATCATGTGAGGGTATTGAGAGAGAGGGGAGTGCCTGTGTGTGTGTGTGTGTGTGTGTGTGTGTGTGTGTGTGTGTGTGTGTGTGTGTGTGTGTGTGTGTGTGTGTGTGTGTGTGTGTGTGTGTGTGTGTGTGTGTGTACAAGCGTGGTAGTGAAATTGCATCTGAGGGGCTCTCAATTTAGTACTCAACTAAAGCTCCTTAACCCATCTACGGTATAAACATCTTCGCATTGTCCACCACAACACACACACACACACGGACACACGGACACACAGACACAGACACACACACAGCGGAGGAGAGAAGATGAGACACTAACAGGCTAGCACCGTAATCTTCAACTCTGAGAGTGACGTGCTGTTTCACATGGGATTACATCATCCTGCCCAAGCAGTGTGTCCAGCCCCTCAAAGACCTAGAAGGAGGGAGGGATGGAGGAGGGATAGAGAGAGGGAATAAGGGATACAGAAAAATCTTTTAAGGGAAAGGGGGGATACTAGTCAGTTCTACAACTGATTGCATTCAACTGAAATGTGTCTTCCACACTCTGAATCAGAGAGGTACGGGGACTGCCTTAATCAACATCCACGTCTTCAGCGTCCAGGGAACAGCAGGTTAATTGCCAGATTTTTACCTCGTCAGCTCTGGGATTCAATCCAGCAACCTTTCGGTTACTGACCCAACGCTTCTACCCTCCAGGCCACCTGCCGCCCTATAGAGAAGGGGGGAGAGGGGGAGAGGGCCTGGAGGGAGGAGAAGACTTCAGTTACAGTCATATTGGACAAGAGGTGGGCCCTCAAACCCTTTACAAGAAGGATAGATGGCTGAATAAAGGAAGGGAATGGAAGGATGGAGGAATTAATAGAGGTAGTGAGGGAGGGAGAGACTGCCGTTAGTCAGAGGCAGTTAAATGCACATTGAGTGATTCACAGCTTTGTTCATCATATACCAAACACTAAATTATGCAGGCAAAAAATAATCTTCTGAAAATAGTCTTCATTATGCATGCACGTGCCTTCTCTGTCAAACAAAGGCATGCAGATCAAGGGTGTTTCACAATCTGTTTGAAGGCATGCAAGTCGTCTACACTACACAGAAACACAGAAATAGACAAAACTTTGCCACAGGTGCTCACTTGCCACTCAATAAGAAATATATTTTTAGCATAGAATGTATCCATAAATAAAAAGCTCAACAAATTCCTCTGGGAACTGACACTGTTGTAAATAGATGACTGTGGAACTATGAATGTTTTATAGTGACTAACAATAGTTAGCAGCTTATTTAGTGCTGTTTGATGCTAATAAAAAATAGTCGTCATTTAGTTATCCTATTTTTATCCAGATTTTATCCAAATTCAGAAATGGATTAACATATTCAGAAAGAAGAGCCCATACAGAAATGGATAAACTAACTACAGTCACTAGTGAAAAGATGCTCCAAAAAGACAGTCCTTTAAAATAAAATCCTTCATTACCAACATTAACTCTTTAAAATGCCTATGGGCCTATGCTAACACAAAGCTAGCAAAAACCTACAGTTAGCCTAATTCCCTGTTAGCTAGCATGCAAACATATTGAGGTGTTGGCTGTAAATATGTGGAGTAGATAGCACTAACTCCCCCCACCACAGACAGGGTAGAGGAGACCAGAGGGGCTAACATAGACTCACTCCCCCCACCACAGACAGGGTAGAGGAGACCAGAGGGGCTAACATAGACTCACTCCCCCCACCACAGACAGGGTAGAGGAGACCAGAGGGGCTAACATAAGTCTAGCTCTTACACTCATTGGGTGACAATAGCACCTAAGAGGCTGACATACGCACACACACACACACACACACACACACACACACACACACACACACACACACACACACACACACACACACACACACACACACACACACACACACACACACACACACACACACACACACACACACACACACACACACACACACACACACACACACATCTTAACATCCAACACAATAAGGCTCTTAGAACAGACTGTTGTGTTACAGCAGAATGAGAGTCAACATAGCAGGATATCTCTCACTCACTGTCTCTCTCAATTTCAATTTAAGGGGGCTTTATTGGCATGGGAAACATGCCAAAGCAAGTGAAATAAACAATAAAACATTTACAGTAAACATTACTTACAAAAGTTCCAAAATAATAAATAAATTTCAAATGTCATATTATGTCTATATACAGTGTTGTAATGATGTGCAAATAGTTAAAGGACAAAAGGGAAAATAAATAAACATAAATATAGGTTGTATTTACAATGGTGTTTGTTCTTCACTGGTTGCCCTTTTCTTGTGGCAACAGGTAACAAATCTTTCTGCTGCTCTCTCTCTCTCTCTCTCTCTCTCTCTCTCTCTCTCTCGCTCTCTCTCAATGAAATTTCCCCCCCGGGGGATCAAGAAAGTACCTATCCTATCTCTTTATCTAGTGTGATTCTGAGCAGAGTTGCACCACAAATGTGACAGAAGTAGATTATTGAAGTAGATTATACCACACACCCACACACCCTTTTGGTTCCAGGTAGAACACTTTTGGGTTCAATGTGGAACCCTTTTCACAGATGGTTCTTCCTGGAACCCTTTTTTCCTTTGAGTGTACACACACCCTCACCTCCACACACCCCCACACACCCACCCCCACCCCACACCCACACCCACACCCCTACCTCCACCCCACACACCCACACCCCCCCCCTGCTTCACACCCACCCCCACACCCACACCCCTACCTCCACCCACACACCCACACACCCCCCTGCTTCACACCCACACACAACCCCACCTCCACACCCCCCCCCCCCCACACCCCCCCCCCCCACACCCAGCCACACACCCACATCTATGTGTGAATGCACAGATGGAAGTGAGGAACAGACCAAAGAAAGAGAGGATGAACTTGCAGATGAAAGGCTAAATCCCTAACCACGTGAGCAGCTGCTTCGGTACACAGGGTGGGACAGATGCAGAACCGTGAAAAAGAGGATGGAGGGAGGAAGGAGTGTGTAAGTGTGTGTGTACATATGAAAATGTGTGCGCCCGTGCCTAGCGCGTGTGTTTGTGATTTTGCCTGATCTGATTTAAACTGAAAGCCGTGTTAGTTACAACTGGCCTGCAACTTCTACAGAATTAGATTATCGTCACCGGGGAGAGTACTACTGACAAAACCACAGAGACTCCCCATGCTGACACCCAAGGCCCTTTCAGTGGGTTTTTTCACCGTTGATGAAAGCAAGTCGATGTTTTTGCTTATAGTCACAAGGATGGCTAGAGGGCCTAACTAACACCCTCTCTCACTTTCTTTCTTTCTTTCTTTCTTTCTTTCTTTCTTTCTTTCTTTCTTTCTTTCTTTCTTTCTTTCTTTCTTTCTTTCTTTCTTTCTTTCTTTCTTTCTTTCTTTCTTTCTTTCTCTCTCTCCCCCCCATCTCTCTCTCTATCATTCCTTCCTGTGTGAAAGTACGTCAGTAACCAGAGAACTCAGACCAATAGAGGACAACACCCATGAGCATTGAGTTTAACCAACACAGTGTATATCTTGCTCGGGGAGCTGCAAGTCCAGATATGACATGATTGTCTAGAGTGTTCTTATTGTTATTGTTCCATTTACACCGCCAACGAGGCATTTTCAATTATTTATTCTGGCACAGACGCTATCATAGAGAGTGCAAATTGAGACAAGAGTATCTATCGAAGAAGCTATGGATGAAATGATTCCATATGTCAATTTGTTTTTAGCATTTCCCATATAGAACAGTGAGCTAACACACTGCAACAACATCAATGTTAACATAGTCCAACCTCTAAGGTGCTACAGTACCAGTCACTTTGATTCATAAGAAAGACAAGATATCAGCTCATATTGCTCTCCATATTTCCCTTGAGTGAGAGAAGTTGTGTTTGCAAAAAGGGCTCAGTTAAACCCACACAACGGTTAATTTAATAGAAACATGTACCAAGAGTAAAGAGGAGCTTGTCGATCTGGAAGTAGAGAAAGTGAAGATATGCTCTGATATCTGTTGCTGGCTGTAGGAAGGATCAGATCTGTTGCTGGCTGTAGGAAGGATCCGATCTGTTGGTGGCTGTAGGAAGGATCCGATCTGTTGGTGGCTATAGGAAGGATCAGATCTGTTGGTGGCTATACGAAGGATCCGATCTGTTGGTGGCTATAGGAAGGATCAGATCTGTTGGTGGCTATAGGAAGGATCAGATCTGTTGGTGGCTGTAGGAACAATCAGATCTGTTGGTGGCTGTAGGAAGGATCAGATCTGTTGGTGGCTATAGGAAGGATCAGATCTGTTGGTGGCTGTGGGAAGGATCAGATTAGTTGGTGGCTATAGGAAGGATCAGATCTGTTGGTGGCTGTGGGAAGGATCAGATTGGTTGGTGGCTGTAGGAAGGATATGATTGGTTGGTGTATGTAGGAAGGAAGGACATTGTAAAAAAAAACATTCCACTCTCCATTACTCTTCCTGTACCTTTTGCTTCTAACAGCCTAGTGCTGCAATGTGTGTTTGTGCATGTGTGTGTGCGCATCAGGGAGTTTGTGTGGAGACTGTAGCTTCCCTGTCTCTTTATCTATTCTTTCTCTTTCCACCTCCCTTACCCTCCCCTGTCTCTCCTCCCCCTCCCCCCCTGTCTCCTGGCCCACACTGAGTGTTGCTCTACAGCTATAATCACCACCTGGTGATTCTGCAGTAGACAGGGTACAGACGCAACAAGACACAGGCACAGCCAGATCACCCCACCCCCCAACATCACCCCCTCTAATGACTCTGGAGAGCTGTCGTCTTCCCTGTGGCTTTATCTCCTCTCTAAAAGGGCTGACATCCAATATCTCTAGACTCTTTCCCAACTTGACATTTTTATCATCATGCCTCAATTCATCTCCAATTCGTTCATTTATTATCAGACAAACTGACTATCTGAATCTCTGATTTTTATCTGGGCGGCTCGCACTCATCTGGGGCAGACAGATTGGCTCTCTCTATCTCTTATCGTAAGCGGAGGGATGTGAACACATGCCAAGGACTTTTCTTAGGGTTTTATGGAGGTAGACGTGCTGTAAACAAAGCCAGGGTAATAGGTTACACACGTAGGAACGGCGACTTCGAGCAATGCATTAAGCACTGGTATGTTGTTGACATGTCCTTGTAAGATGGAACATAAAATTATGGGTGTTTTGAGAGGTCAAGTGTCATTCCTAGCCAGTGCCAACCATTGTTAACCATGAACTATTCACCTGATAACGTGTTTGGATAAGACGCATTACCACGGATATACACACACACACACACACACACACACACACACACACACACACACACACACACACACACACACACACACACACACACACACACACACACAGAGATGATCCCTCCACTTGGTTCGCATTACATCAACTGGGATGTGAATAGAAAAAAAGGCAGGTGGCCTTGAGGGTAGTATTGGTCAGTAACCGAAAGGTTGCTGGATCGAATCCCCAAGCTACCAAGGTAAAAAT
The DNA here is from genome assembly GCA_023634145.1 of Thymallus thymallus. NCBI lineage: Eukaryota > Metazoa > Chordata > Actinopteri > Salmoniformes > Salmonidae > Thymallus > Thymallus thymallus. The sequence goes on from CM042421.1 coordinate 8,581,980, forward strand.
CTGTTGTTCTGCCCCTGAACAAGGCAGTTAACCCACTGTTCCCCTGGCGCCAAAGACGTGGATGAAGACGCTCCTCTCTGATTCAGAGGGGTTGGGTTAAATGTGGAAGAAACATTCCAGTTGAATGCATTCAGTTGTACAACTGACTAGTATCCCCCTTTCCCTTCCTCTGTGTTAGGACGGCAGTCTGTTTATCTTCAGAGACCCAGTGTTATGACAGGGGACAAGCCGTATCCCTAATCCCTGACTCATTCCCTATACACTGTACTGCACCCGCACTACCAGTGCCAACACTCATAGAGTGTAGGGGGAGGGGGTGAGGAGTGTGTATGAGAGAGAGCCTGCATGTGTGCTCTTGTGTGTGACGGGGGCTCAGACTCAGAGAGTATTTCTGTTGTTTGCAAAATCCAACTCATGAAAAGAGAGATACTTTTTTTTTTACCCTGGGATGAGTATTCTGAGGTGGAACAAGATTAATTTGCCCAAGGCGGGATTTGCCTTACTATAGTATATTAATATGTCACGATTGTGTGTGGGGAGAGACCAAGGCGCAGCGCAGGGATAGTAGTTCGACATTTATATTTTAATACTATGTATAATAATAAGCAAAATGAACGAACTATACAACAAAAAAACGAATCGACTAAACGTCACGTTCACAAAAAAACACACGACATGAACGGACGTAAAAAAAACCGTGACTGCGACATACATCGATAACAACCCACACCAAGTGAAGGACAGACTCAACATATATTGGATCCCTAATTAGGCCTATTGCTTCTCTATGGCCAGAGCCTGACATAATAGCTCTTTCCCAGCCCTTCAAAACATCATACAGTACAACATACCAACAACTCATTTACCATCCTTTACCCATAGGGATAGCCTAGGGCCTGTATTTACCCTGGTAATTTATAGCAAAATAACATTCTTTTTGAAATACGAGTAACTAACACAGTCACAGTCGTGAAATATCAAAAATAGTTCATACAATTTTAATTTTAATTCAGATGCATCAGCATCAATAGGATAAATATATCAATCTTATCTGACGTATAAACCGGTCACGTGTTTTACAATGAAGTCAGAAGCACAGGGCGACCGTCATTATGTTAGATTATATGTGGATTGATGACCGTTGTTGACTCTTCAGAGATACTCTCTATTGATTGTTATCAGTTTGACAAACTGATGGACAGATATGGCTCTATAACAGGGACCTGGTAATGCAATATACTGTTAATGTATCATGACAAATGGATTTAAAGAACCTAACAGAATAGAGTTGTCTAGTCTGGCCTCTCTGGTAGACGTGGTTTAGGGGGAAATGTATAAATAAAATACATTTGTCTGTTTTTAAGACAATATGTATTTTGGGAGGGGAAGATGTTTTTATTTTTGGGGGGGAGGGATTGGATTTCACTAGCAAAAATAAAGAATGGATAAAAAATACAACAATTATTTATATGGGTGTTTCCCTAAGTGAAGGGGCTCATTAACGATGGGTACTTATAACCCCTAAAATACATTCATAACACATTCATAACCCATTCATAACATTCATAACACATTCATAACAAATTCATAACCATTCATAACACATTAATTCATAATGCATCTATATGCAGTACATGAACATTACCTTAAGAGGATACAACTAAACTATCAACTTGTGATACTGCTTATGAATGTGTTGAGTTCAGAATGTGTATTGAAGCCCTTAGGTACCTATCAAATAAAGTGCTACCATTAAAAGGATACTACAAGATGCTGGCAATTCGTTTGTCAGACATACTCGTGGATACAATCTTTGTCTCTGCTTGCAGTGTGAAGGAAGTTAGAGGTCTCGCAGTATAATTTTAAGGATAGACTAAGTACACCTTCTGAAAGACTACCAACGCCCTGTGGCAGGTGTTTCACCGACAAGCTTACCTCACCCTTCAACAAGGCTGTTGCTAGGATGAACACGTACCCCTTTATGGGGTTTCAGGTGTCTCTGAACGGTGCTTACACACCTGCCCTATGTCTGGAACCCCCTGCCAACACCACACACACACACACACACACACACACACACACACACACACACACACACACACACACACACACACACACACACACAGTAAACAAATGGTCTGGTGACAGACACACAGGGACATGCACCCACACACACACTCATTTTGTGCTGAAGGCCCAAGGTCAGAGTATGTGTATGTGTGCATGTGTGTGTGTGTGTGTGTGTGTGTGTGTGTGCATGTGTGTGTGTGTGTGTGCATGTGTGGGTGCGTATTGACAAACCATATGCTTATAACTGACACCACCCCCACAGTTTTTATAACAGCAGATGCCCCAGACCTCTGTTGGTTTACCGTAGATTGACAACGAAACACTGGGTAACTCCAGAATAATAATAATAATAATAAGTGTTACTCACTCACATATACACACGCACACTACACACACACATACAAACATAAATAAATAAGTACAATTATCCTAATCTGTGTCACAGAAAAATAATTTGATGCATTGCCTTTCATGTTAATGGATGGCCAACGGAAACAGTGCGAGAGAACAATAGCTGCTATCGTAAAGATGATCTCTCCCCTCAATGTTCGCTCTCTGTGTCTGAGTCAACGCAGCGGGCCCCCAGCACATTAAATGAGCTCCAGAATAATTAAAGCTGTACGGCAAACGCTCCTCCTTTCCTTCATTAATTGATATTACACTTGGTAATCATTGTACGATAATGGCTGAATTTAGACATTTGAGACGTGCATGCCACCCACATTTTAAAACATTCCGTCTACATGTCTACACCATCAGAGTAAGAGAAAGAAAGTTGGGTCGTCGTCGTCGTTCACTGTTGCTTTTCTTACTTCCTAATTATTCCTCACAGTCTGCTTCTTGTCGCGTTTGGTAACGTCCCCCTATCGCTCGATTGGCCCGTCAGCGTGAAGTTACGGGAAAACAAAAAGTGCTGAGCCAATTAAACGACGCAACAGTCATTTCTTCACATGCTTTCTTGTTTTAATTGTTTTAATTTCGTACATTCTCTCTCCTCCTCTCTATGCCAGCCAAGTGATATGCCTTTCGGTTATTGTTCTTGCCCAGGAGGGAAAATGTCACGGCGGTGGTGCTGGCGCTGCTTTGGAACGGATCTGACACTACAGTAATTACTTTGCCGTAGCGCCGTCGCCGGGAATGAGGGCATTTCTCTGCGACGACAATAACATCTGTCAGAGAGCCAAGCAGTTCAGCTTCAAGTCCCTGTCCTCATTCTGTCTCAGGCTAGGTCTGAAATGACACCCTCTTCTTCCCTGTGTAGTGCACTACTTGTGGCTCTGGTCAAAGGTAGCGCAGTGTGTAGGGAATAGAGGGTCATTTCAGATGCAGCCTCTCTCTCTGTCTTCTAGGAGACTGCCCTAAACATATCCTCATGCTTTACATGCCAGAGTCCCCAAAGAGGAGCTACGGATGCATACAGTAGTCAACCTGAGCTACAGGGAAAATAGATCAGAAACAACCATACTTATATGGGCTTTTCTTTCCTTTTGTGTGTGTGTGTGTGTGTGTGTGTGTCTGTGTCTATCATAGTAGTGTGTCTTTGTGTATACGTGTGCATGAACACACAGTACAGTAAAGTCAATGACACAGAGTGGTTGGTTGGTGGGTGTGTGTGTGTGTGTGTGTGTGTGTGTGTGTGTGTGTGTGTGTGTGTGTGTGTGTGTGTGTGTGTGTGTGTGTGTGTGTGTGTGTGTGTGTGTGTGTGTGTGTGTGTGTGTGTGTAAATGCCTGCTTGACTGTGTGTGTCTGTGCGCCTCTCCTCCCGCTGCAGAGGGAGGTCAAAGGCCCCTGACAGAGTGGTTGGAACAGAACAGCAGCAGTGGGTGGTCCGGGGGAAGATGGCTGACCCACCTCTGGTACCTCTGGTGGTCCAACATCAAGAGGACTGAAGGAGGAAGAGAATGATACAATATGGAGCAGCTCCCTGGTCTACTCTGGCTGCACAGGAAATGGAGCAGCTCCCTGGTCTACTCTGGCTGCACAGGAAATGGAGCAGCTCCCTGGTCTACTCTGGCTGCACAGGAAATGGAGCAGCTCCCTGGTCTACTCTGGCTGCACAGGAAATGGAGCAGCTCCCTGGTCTACTCTGGCTGCACAGGAAATGGAGCAGCCCCCTGGTCTACTCTGGCTGCACAGGAAATGGAGCAGCTCCCTGGTCTACTCTGGCTGCACAGGAAATGGAGCAGCTCCCTGGTCTACTCTGGCTGCACAGGAATTGGAGCAGCTCCCTGGACTCTGTCCACTTTGGCTGCACAGGAAATGAAGCAGGACTGCAGAGTGGAGGACGCACATGGACATTCAACTGAGAGCGGCTTAGACAGCATGAGGACGGGGGTGGTGGTGTGGCGAGCAACACAGCCACCATAGTGTGTCTGTAAGAAGAGGATAGAGCTGTATGTAATGACAGACACCCAGCTGGGCTCTAGAACCTCCTGCTGGGCTCTAGAACCTCCTGCTGGGCTCTAGAACCTCCAGCTGGGCTCCAGAACCTCCAGCTGGGCTCTAGAACCTCTTGCTGTTGTATGGTATCAGGTGGCTTCACTTCATAGAATGGGGGAGGGAGGGTAATGGGGGTAAATGCCTGTACATTACTGGTACTGTTTCAGATGATTCAGACACTGCGGCTGATTACCTCATAATAGCAAATGCCTAATCATGTGATTACCAGTGTTATGTTATACTGCACTGTTATAGCAAGAGATCAAATGCATTTTCTGTGTTTGAAAAATCTACTTTTCCATGGGAAAATATAGGAAATGCTTCATCACTTGTACAGGTGCAAAACAATCTTCTCAAAGAAGATTCAAAATGTGTCTTCATTCTCTCAGAGATAAACCAATGGTAAGCCAAAGAGACACCAATCCAATTAAATTAAATCCAAACCCATCTCCCTAACAGCACACAGTCCAATGGTTACGGTACACAGATGATGAGAATAATGTCTTCCTCTCATTTGCATATGGTAATGAGCGCATGGTGATTAAATAGTGAAATGAGGGCTAAGTGCTCTGTTGCCAGATAGATGAACATGAATGGTGGAGAGAGTCGATGGAACAGGGAGACAAGAGGAAAGTGTGTGTTCTCCCCAGACGCAGCTCATCACTACTTTGTATTCTTTAAAGTGTGTATATGAATTGGGGGGACAGACTGGGAGAGTGTGTGTGTGTTTATGTGTGTGTGTGTGTGTGTGTGTGAGTGTGTGAGTGAGTGAAAAAGATTGTGTGCGTGCACGCGCATGTGTGTGTGTGAGAGGTAGTTCATGTGTGTGTGTGTGTGTGTGTGTGGGTGCTTACCAATGTGTGCATGTTATTGCCCCCAGAGAGAACACAGGACAAGGGATGCTTACCTCATTCTCCCACGTCACATCTATGTAGTTGATGAATGGGTGAATGGTTGAATGGGTGAACAGAAATTACATCCATCAGATTGTTACGTAATAATGCCTTGAAGTAAAACATTCTAAAGATAATACAACAATGCTGAAAAACCTTTGAAGTCTTTTCCAAACCGCCCCCTCTGGACAATCACTTGCACTACATAGGAAATGGGTGCCATTTGGGACGCAGACCTCGACTCTATTTGACTAGATAAGAGCGTGTTGGAACAAAGAACAGAGGGCAGCAGGTAGCCTAGCGGTTAGAGCATTGGGCCAGTAACCAAAATGGTCGCTGGTTTGAATACCAGAGCCGACAAGGTGAAAAAAAACGTGTAGATGTGTTCTTAACTGACTTGCCTGGTTAAATAAAAATTATTATAGAACAGAGAAGGATACATTAACCAAGATGATCCACCACAGGGCATATTCCTTCTCTACCGCCAGTGAAATGAATCTATATCTCCTCATTCTATAGCTCCTTTTAAAACCGCAGCTGCCTTCTTTCAATTATGCTTGCGTACTCGGTAGCTAGTTGAATAGAAGTCTTTGAAAGCACAAAGCTCAGCGTTAATGAACCTTTTGTTATTGTGCACTCACAATTGACCTCGCTGTTTGTTTCTGTCAAATGTGATGCGCTTCCTTGATGCTGGAGGTTACAGTGCAATCTGTGACTTCAGTTCGGAGATGCAACATGGACATTCTCTGAATCCCAGCTATTCCGTCCCACTCCGACAGCCACTACTTGTACTGTGTCAAAATAGCTGATGATGAAAAGGAAATTCATAATGGGGAATGTTGAAGGACATCACTGTACACCAACAAACAGGATAGCAGATGTCAGTTCTTTCTAAAAGCATCACCTGCACACACACAGTTGCTAAAATTAAATTATAAACTGGGTGGTTCGAGCCCTGAATGCTGATTGGCTGACAGCCATGGTATATCAGGCCGTATACCATGGGTATGGCAAAACATTTATTTTTACTGCTCTAATTACGTTGGTAACCAGTTTATAATAGCAATATGACACCTCGGGGGTTTGTGGTATATGGCCAATATACCACGGCTAAGGGCTGTATCCAGTGTTGTGTTGTGCAGAAGAACAGCCCTTAGCCGTGGTATATTGGCCATATAACACACCCCCTCATGCCTTAATGCTTAAATATATCTTGGAGAACAGTATGTGCCAATGTTATCCAATCCCGTATTCATCACAAATGAGTCATAACATTGATATGTTGCTCACTTAGAATAAGTCAAATTCATTATTTCAAAGCCGAATTCCATACTTATTTGACAGTCAGAGAGCATTCTTCAATACAAACGCACACTAGATTCTGCACGACACTTGGAATTATACAACGGGAGGGTCTAATCCTGGATGCTGATTGGTTAAAACCGTGTTCCAGCTGTTGTCTATTTCAAGACTACCACTGGCTATGATGGCAAAATGCCCATTTACTGTTCCATCTGAAAAATGACTGCACATCTGTCATAGGGTGGACTTCAGGTCTTCTATGAATTTAATTCTCATTGATCTTTGCAGGCTCTCACAATTGATTGACGTTAATTGATTGCTGATTGCCCTTAATCGATTGCATGTGTTCTGTGACTTGGAGATTTGCTGTGCTTAATTGTATCAACCTTTTAACCAGCCTCCTCCTGTGATTGGAGCATCCCCTAACTACGCTCTCTCTTTCTTTGCAGTTCACCCCCTCTGCCTCCTTTATAACCTGTGGTGCGCCTGTGTTCGGGGTTGAACCCCTCTGTTAGGGCAGCGTGGGGAGCAGGCATGCGTCCGTGGAGCTGGAGTACAAGATGCAAGCAGTTCAAACTACACATGTCTGATCTGTCGGTCCAAACTACACGTCTGATCTGTCGGTCCAAACTACACATCTGATCTGTCGGTCCAAACTACAAGTCTGATCTGTCGGTCCAAACTACACATGTCTGATCTGTCGGTCCAAACTACACATCTGATCTATCGGTCCAAACTACACATCTGATCTGTCGGTCCAAACTACACGTCTGATCTGTCGGTCCAAACTACACTTCTGAGCTGTCGGTCCAAACTACAAATGTCTGAACTAGCTCCTAGTGGCGTTCGTCCTGAACGCAGGGACTTCAGAAAAATGAGTGGGTAGTGGTCAGTGAACACAGTAAAAGGGGTCAAACCGGAACCAACATAGACTTCGAAGTGCTGTAGAGCCCAAATGAGACCTAAAGCCTCCTTTTCAATTACAGAATAGTTTTGCTGATACTTATTACATTTCCGGGAGAAGAAACTGACTGGACACTCAACATTGTCATCATTTTCCTGGAGAAGCACAGCCCCAGCACCGATTTGACTGGCGTCTACCTGCAATTTGAAAGGTTTCCCAAAATTTCCCAAAAAAGTATTAAAGTTACTAGTGCTCCATTACTAAGGTGACCAGTGATTCCATGTCTATGTATATAGGGCAGCAGCCTCTAAGGTGCAGGGTTGAGTAACTGGGTGGTAGCCGGCTAGTGATCGCTATTTAACAGTCTGATAGCCTTGAGATAGAAGCTGCTTTTCAGTCTCTCGGTCCCAGCTTTGGTGCACCTGTACTGACCTCGCCTTCTGGATGGTAGCAGGGTGAACAGGCCGTGGCTTGAGTGGTTGATGTCCTGGAGGGTAGGCAGTGTGCCTCCGGTTATGTGTTGGGCAGACCGCGTTGTCGGATCCATTGCATTGCTCAAAAGATGTCCTGTCACAAGCCTGTGTGTTTTGGTCTGGTTGAGGTTATCCCCCTCATTAAACAGGAACAGAAACAAACCACCAGTCGGCTTTGCTGGCAACGATGCCAATCAAACAAATGACCAGTCTGCTTGAGTAGCAACCTCGGGACTATATCTTTGTAAAAGGATAAAATAGTATATTTGATGAAAATATGTCAATCCTTATTTTAATATGTTGGTAACCGTTGTATAAAAGTGATAATGGCCTCAAAGTCATGGTTTGGAGGATATATTGGCATGGTTTGCCGCCAATAACAACCCACATGCCAATATATCCTCCAAACCACACCTTCTCTGGCATTATCACTTAATTAAAGAATTCCGGGAGTCAAAAAGAGCAAATAGGAGGTCTTAATAAAAAGTGTGTTTCCATGCCAACGGCAGCTGATGAAGTTGATTGACAGTTACACAAACCCACAATGTGGCTAGGCAATGTTACAGAGGATCTACTGTACCTGCCGCATCTGCCTCCTCTGTACAAACAAATCACTTTCAGTAGTGTCTTTGCCAGACAGATACACACATACATGCACACGCATGCAGGAATGAACATCCACACACACACCTCCCCTTCGAGTACACGCTCATCAGTGCTACCATTCACTCGTAAATGTTTTTCGAGGTGGTCACAGAGTGTGAATCGTGGTCCCTCTGTGCTGTTGTCTGGCTGCCCGGTGGATGAAGCCTGCCTCTGGTTCTAAACACACACTTATATAGACGAAGGAGCAACAGAGGCCTGTCCCTGGAGGGAATCTACCCCACACAGGGAGATCAGATGGAGTATCAACCCCCCCGCCGCTGACTCGGCTCTAGGCACAGACTGGGAGGAGAGGTGGGGGAGTGCTTCTAGAAATCCAAATTAGAACTGTCACTTTTCACCCAAATACTGGGGAGACCAGCTCACCATGGAACTCACACTCTGGGTTTCTTTATGGTTAGTTATTATGGATGATTTATCATGGATATGTAGCCTTGGGAATGGACAAAACATTTTTTTGAGGAAGAATGGACTGTAATTTGGAGAGTTTCATCACAATTAATTATTATGGAAAAATGGAGGGAATATTCCAATAAAGGAGGATTTGAGGGAAATTGATGGGAAAAAAAGTCCCAGCTGGGATAACATTTGGAATAAAAAGGAAAAGTTGGAAATGCTGCAGGTAGCGGTTAAGAGCATTGGGCCAGTAACCGATAGGTTGCCGGTTAGAATCCCTGATCCAACTAGGATAAAAAATCTGTCTCTGGCCTTGAGCAAGGCACTTAACCTTAAATGCTCCTCTAAGACTTTCTTAGCTGGGCGCTGAAAAAGGCAAAATTCCCTTTGCTATAACGGACTGCTACCAGGGACAGACAGAGCCCAGAAATTGTCCCTGGCCTTTCAAACACACCAGCCTATTTATTAATTGAGGCACTACACTGGGCAATTCTTTTGCCCTCAAGCCCCCATCCTTAAAACTACATTGTTGGTTAAGGGCTTGTAAGTAAGCATTTCACTGTAAGGTCTACACCTGTTGTATTCGGCGCATGTGACAAACACAATTTGATTTGATTTGATTTATTACAATGCAAATGTAATTTATTAGCCAAATAATAATAATAATAATAATAAGTGATTATTATGTGCAAAACCTCCCAATTTAGCCAGGCCCATTGGTTCTAAATATGCACCATCTGGTATTTGCCAGAATTGCCCTATGGCTAGTCTGTCTCTGACAAGGGAAAAAAAAACAATACAGCTGAATACATTTGTTTATTCATTTTGGTGTGCCGGCCAAGAGGTCAACAGAGCGGTGTTTACAGAAATCCCTGATTCCCAGAATGTTGTGCCAGGGGGCTGCCAAGAGATATGATCAAAACCCAGGGGGCTGCCAAGAGATATGATCAAAACCCAGGGGGCTGCCAAGTTCAAGCCCTTTTGACTCCTTTGCTGTTTTCCAGTATCAGGTCTATTAGCTCTTTGACTTCTTCTCTAAAGACTGACCGTAAAAACCAACAGCATAGCTTCCCTCCCATGCTGCAGAGCCTTCAAATGCAATGTTTAAATTCTGACCTCGGCCATGACCGATGGTTGACCTCCGCCATGTTGTGTGTTGTCTATAAGCGTAGACAAAACACACTGGCTATGCCCATTGATCACAAAGGTCGACAGGGTCAGAAATGAAACATCACCTGGTCGTGTCCCTATATCGTTAGTAAGAAGGGACACTTCTTATTCCAGAAGTTATAACTGTACTCACGCCGACTGATTATGTTGGACAGGTGTCGCGACGAAACTCGCTACCCTGCCTGCAGCCAACCTTCCCAGGACAGATAGTGCAAACTCCAGTAGATGCTGCACAGATCCTGCCATGGCACCCCTGCACATGAACCCCTTTTTCTCATTTAGCTTCCCCGCGGAGTCTCACCCTCGTCTCACCCTCACACCCTGGCAGGTTCACCCTCGTCTCACCCTTGTCTCATCATCACACCTTGGCACATGCTCACCCTTGTCTCACCCTCACACCTTGGCACATGTTCACCCTCGTCTCACCCTCATCTCATCCTCGTCTCACCCTCACACCTTGGCACATGTTCACCCTCGTCTCACCCTCGTCTCACCCTCATCTCACCCTCACACCTTGGCACAAGTTCACCCTCGTCTCACCCTCACACCTTGGCACATGTTCAACCTCGTCTCACCCTCACACCTTGGCACATGTTTAGAAACACAGACACACCGGCGCTTATGCGTACACACGCTCACAAATATACACACATTGACGTACCGAAAGAACACACGCACACCAAGCTTGCCCAGACATAAACACACACCGTTGTAATCTAGCTTGTATCTTTAATTCCAACAGGGCATGTAACCCTACACTGGAAGCTTCCCTCGACCCTCCCTGTTACATCCTCTTCCCAAATGTGAGGCACTCTCGTCCCTGGGACAATGAAAGGGATATGGTTTCCAGGCGAGACTTAGCAGCCTCCAAACTTAGCTCTGACTCATGAAGGGGGAGGGATGTGGATCTACACTACCGTTCAAAAGTTTGGGGTCACTTAGAAAATCACATTTTTTGTCCATTAAAATAACAATCAAATTGATCAGAAATACAGTGTAGACATTGTTAATGTGTGAATGACTATTGTAGCTGGAAACGGCTGATTTTTTATGGAATATCTACACAGGCAAACAGAGGCCCAATACCAGCAACCATCACTCCTGTGTTCCAATGGCACGTTGTGTTAGCTAATCCAAGTTTGTCATTTTAAAAGGCTAATTGATCATTAGAAAACCCTTTTGCAATTACAAAACGTATTGGCAATTCACGATACACTATATATGCAAAAGTATGTGGACACTCCTTCAAATTAGTGTATTTGAATATTTCAGCCACACACGTTGCTGACAGGTGTATAAACTCGAGCACACAGTCATGCAATCTCCATAGACAAACAGTGGCAGTAGAATGGCCTTTCAACGTGGCACCGTCCTAGGATGCTACCTTTCCAACAAGTCAGTTTGTCAAATTTCTGCCCTGCTAGAGCTGTAACAGTCAACAGTAAGTGCTGTTAGTGTGAAGTGGAAACGTCTAGGAGCAACAACGGCTCAGCCGCGAAGTGGTAGGCCACACAAGCTCACAAAACTAGACCGTTGAGTGCTGAAGCACGTAACATGTAAAAATCATCTGTCCTCGGTTGCAACACTCACTACAGAGTTCCAAACTGCCTCTGGAAGCAACGTCAGCACAAGAACTGTTCTTCGGGAGCTTCGTGAAATGGGTTTCCATGCCGAGTGCGACAGAAACTGCATTCATTTTCCACAACATGTTCGTTGATACTCTCAAAGTCTATTACAGTGAAATAAAGTCAAAAATAGTGTCCATAGGACGGATTCTGTTGGGCCAATTCTGTTAAATTCTTCCTCTGGTGACTTGGAGAGGGTGATTGGTCAATGGCTTGGAGGCCAGGGATTGGCTGATTTGTAAATGTGGAGGCATGGTTTGTCAGTTTGTTGAGTAAACGACTCAACTCAGCAACTAGATGTGTAATATATGTACTAACTGGTATTACCATGAGACATTCATTGATCATAGTATCATAAAGACAGTGGTAGTAACATGATACAGTCATAGATCATAGTCTCATAAAGACAGTAGAGGTGGTCACAGCAGTGTCAAATACATATGATTAAAGCAGTAGTTACAATAATCATGATAAACCCCAGACTTGTTTGATCTACTCCAGTACAGTACTAGCCTAGCACACCTGTTTCAACTAATCTAGGGCTTGATGATTAGTTGAGTAGTTGAGTCAGGTGCCTGTACTGGAATAGATAAGTGTTGGGGAAGCTACTCTGAAAATGTAGTTTACCGAGCTACCAATTACTTCACACTGGAAGAAGTTAAGCTACACTAAAGCTATCCTTAATATAAATATAGTTTACTTAATAAAGGATCGGACCCTTTTTTTCAAATTTTCGTCTAAATGACACACCCAAATCGAACTGCCTGTAGCTCAGGACCTGAAGCAAGGCTATGCATATTCTTGTTATCATTTGAAAGGAAACACTTTGAAGTTTGTGGAAATGTGAAATTAATGTAGGAGAATATAACACATTAGATCTGGTAAAAGATAATATAAACAAAAAAACGTGCGTTTTCCTAAATATGCCGAATTGGTTTTCAAGTACATAACTATAGAGAACATATAAAAATACTATGGTAATACACAATTTAAGTTTGCACACAATGTCATACATGATGGATCATTAGCTTCCCTACAGAAAAGACACTAACCTTCACACATCTAGATGGCCGGGCAGGGTGGGTGTGGAGCCAGAGGTCAAACTGTAGAACCCAGTTCCCACATTTGAATATACAAATTGATTTTTGCAAACAAACTTCAGAGGTGAATATACCAAACCATTTGGAGTGATAAAAGTGTGTTGTTGTTGTGCACTATCCTCAAATAATAGCATGATATTTTTAAGCTTTAATAGCTACTGTAAATTGGACACTGCAGTTAGATTAACATGAATTTAAGCTTTCTGCCCATATAAGACGTGTCTATGTCCTGGAAAGTTGGCTCTTGTTTACAACACCATTCTAGTCACATATCGCATATTGAGCAGCATAAGGGACACCGGTCCTGTAGAGGTTAACCAAAGATACTTTGAAAAAGTAGTTCAATACATCCAAACTATTTTGTGAAAAATTATCATATACAGTGGGGAGAACAAGTATTTGATACACTGCCGATTTTGCAGGTTTTCCCGCTTACAAAGCATGTAGAGGTCTGTAAAAAAATCCAGAAAATCACATTGTATGATTTTTAAATAATTAAATGATTACCTACTTTTCTTTTCTTTTTTAAATAAAAAATCAGTTGTAAATAGTACCAGTATGAGCTACAGCGCTACACTGCAAAAAATGAATTACTTAAAATATTTAGTACAGCTACCACCAAGCTACTACAACATGTAGTTCCCTTACCAGTTGAACTACATGTAGTTTACTACTCCCCAACAGTGCTCGAGGTTCGGTTCGGGAAATAGTGTGATAGGATCATGTGTTATAGTTACAGGTAGGCTATTGCTATAAATTCTAGCAGGTACCAATGAATCCATAGCACTCACAAAGTGGATATATTCTGACTGAATAATCTGTATATTTACCTGCACAGCTAATTTAACCATGCAAAATATTCACTTACCTGTTCATTTAACCAGTCTGTCTATTAAGTAAACTATTATTACCCTCACTCATATCATATGCATTTTTAGCTATTGAAGTATTTCTCTGCCATCTATCTATCTATCTATCTATCTATCTATCTATCTATCTATCTATCTATCTATCTATCTATCTATCTATCTATCTATCTATCTATCTATCTATCTATCTATCTATCTATCTATCTATCTATCTATCTATCTATCTATCTATCTATCTATCTATCTATCTATCTATCTATCTATCTATCTATCTATCTATCTATCTATCTATCTATCTATCTATCTATCTATCTATCTATCTATCTATCTAATCATACCGGTAAATGAGTCAGCATTTTTCTGGTAAAACAAAAACACAGCACGGTGTGAAAGTTGAGCCACTCAAATGTTTTTCTGTAAAATGTCAGTCACATTCCTTCCGTTAAAAAAGTTGGATGCCCTCCAGCATCACAGAAACCCAACTAAGCTTGTCAATGCATTTAAAGCAACACACAATGCGGACCCTGTCAGAAATGAACAATGACTGATTGCCTCAAAATGACAGTTGAGATCCAATCTACTGTGGGCCTGTCTGCAATGGAGGTTCTTAATGATGAGGGGAAGGAAATGAGATGCACTCCTCACACCCTTATCTAGCGGATATCCTGTTCTCCATCAAGACAAGAAGATTACACAGAGGCAAAGAACAGAGAAAGAGAGAGAAAAGGCGATGGAGAAAATATAAAAAGAGGAGGAGAGAGAAACAGGACCAGATCTAGACATTGACAGGAAATCATTTCTCGAGGAGGCATTAGAAAGAGTGTTATAAAGCAGTATACGTCTGATTCATAGAATGTGTTACCACACTTTTTACTGAGGCATGGGATGAATGTGTGTGTGTGTATTTCTGAATGAGTGAGTGCCACAATATGAGCATGCTGACTGCAGGTACCATGGGACCACAGAGAGAGAGAGGAGGAGGGTCTATAGACGGCAGGCACCATGGGACCACAGAGAGAGAGAGGAGGGGGGTCTATAGACTGCAGGTACCATGGGACCACAGAGAGAGAGAGGAGGGTCTATAGACTGCAGGTACCATGGGACCACAGAGAGAGAGAGGAGGAGGGTCTATAGACGGCAGACACCATGGGACCACAGAGAGAGAGAGGAGGGGGGTCTATAGACTGCAGGTACCATAGGACCACAGAGAGAGAGAGGAGGGAGGTCTATAGACTGCAGGTACCATGGGACCACAGAGAGAGAGAGGAGGGGGGTCTATAGAGTAGAGCCCTTGGCATGTTCTGTTGCATGCGGGCATGCAAACACACACACAGATTAATATACCCACTGAGATGGAACCCGCCAATAGCCTCCCGGGTCATGTGACATGACATGTCAAATGCCAGAGCTCTTAACCGCCTGCTGTCTGGGGAGGGAGTTATCATTAGATTTGATTCAGTTAACCCTTATTTAACCAAGCGCTTCTTACTGTACTGTTGTCTTTACATTACAATCACTGTCATATCAGGGATTATGGCAGAGTAAGACACATGCATCCGCATCTGCGTACACACACACACACACACCATGTACGACTATCTACTATCACATCGATACAGTTTCCCAGTGATCACAACACATATTAGGTTACCTGGCAGTAGACTGAGTCTGGGCTCCAGCCAAGAATAGAGACGGTTTCATTTACTGCACTAAAGCCATCACTGGGGAGGATCAAAACCTATGACAACCATACAAGGTCGCACCCACGCAGGCAGGCATGCATGCACAGAGGCCCCCCTCGCATTCCAAACGAGCCAATCAATATCTTCCCTTTCCAGATATGCAAATATGGTGTCTCCGAGATTCAGAGGGGATGGCTTTAACTGGGCTGGAGATCAATATCCTGTCTGTGTCCTGAAGGATCGTCTCTACTTTAAACAGTACCAATACAGCTGGAGACCAGGTGCGCTACAAGCTATCGATCGGCCAATTAATAGAACACCATTAGATACACAACTCCTTCACACTTTGTGCTAATGAGATTATGGTGTATATGCTGGTGTCTGTGCTGTATGTGGGCCTGCCAATGGAGGGAGTGGGGAGGGGTTGGGATAGGTCAGAGGCTGAGAGCAGTCAATGTGATTTGTTAGGGGTTTTAACGCAGGGCTATCTGGCTGTGTAGAGTTTAATGCCCAATCCCATATTGACCTCTAACCCCTACCAGGGCCTATAGGCGGCAGCCACATGCCTGTGTAGATCTGAGAGGATAAGCTATATGGTTAATAAGCTATACAGTAATGTAGTGCATTGAAACAGCTGATTGATTCAGCTGATCAAGGTGTTGAAGATCAGTTGATTGGTTGTGTCGGGTTGCCAATAAGAAGGAAGAAAATAAATCAGAAATGGGAGGAAACTGGGTGGACTAGGGTGAAACAGGAATTACAGTATGTGAACTTTTTGCTGAGGTGTGCCCTGATGAATATGAGCCTGCAGAACTGTGGCTCTCCAGCATGGTTGAGGATGACTGGTCCAGACAGTTCTGCAGAAGAGAGAGGTTACTGTTAGAGAACTGTGACAGTCTGAAGCCAGTGAGGTCACTTTTCATATGATGCTGACAAACAAAACAGTGCATGCTGCACACAAACACTATTTTGGTGAGGACAAACATGAGGAGTCTCCTCTCTCTCTCTCTCTCTCTCTCTCTCTCTCTCTCTCTCTCTCTCTCTCTCTCTCTCTCTCTCTCTCTCTCTCTCTCTCTCTCTCTCTCTCTCTCTCTCTCTCTCTCTCTCTCTAGGTTTGTGGTGTCTCTCTTTATGTAGGTTTGTGGTGTCTCTCTTTATGTAGGTTTGTGGTGTCTCTCTTTATGTAGGTTTGTGGTGTCTCTCTTTATGTAGTGCTGTGGTGTCTCTCTTTATGTAGTGTTGTGGTGTCTCTCTTTATGTAGTGTTGTGGTGTCTCTCTTTATGTAGTGTTGTGGTGTCTCTCTTTATGTAGGGTTGTGGTGTCTCTCTTTATGTCTCTCGTCCATTCATTCATCCATGCGTCCATACATCCATAAATCCATCCATGCGTCCATACATTCATCCATGCATCCATACATTCATCCATGCGTCCATACATCCATAAATCCATCCATGCGTCCATACATTCATCCATGCGTCCATACATCCATAAATACATCCATGCGTCCATACATTCATCCATGCGTCCATACATCCATACATTCATCCATGCGTCCATAAATCCATCCATGCGTCCATAAATCCATCCATGCGTCCATAAATCCATCCATGCGTCCATACATTCATCCATGCATCCATAAATCCATCCATGCGTCCATACATTCATCCATGCGTCCATACATCCATAAATCCATCCATGCGTCCATACATTCATCCATGCATCCATACATCCATAAATCCATCCATGCATCAATACATCCATCCATGCATCCATAGACACATCCATGTGTGCATCCTGTACAGTAAGATCATAGCTCTGTCTATGTGCATGAATACTACTAGCGATACCGTGCCTTTGTGAATACCAGGTGTGTGCTTCTTCCTCCCCCCTCCCCTCAGTGTGGGCCGGGTGGTAACCAGAGCCAGCAGCAGGGCTGGGTCTGGGCCTGTATAGCCACTGCCTTGCTGGGTGCTTGGTCCTGGCTATAGGCCTGTCTGGCTGGGCTAGAGCAGAGAGGCTATCACTCAAGACATATTAAGAGTGACAGACTCCCACACCGTTACATGCCAAGGCAGATGGCGTGACATTCGAACAGGGAAATTGAGCAGCCTGTCAATAGGAGGAACAGAAAACCAGTGGAGGGGGTGGTGGCGGAAAGGTGGGAGGGAGGAAGAGGGGAGGGAGGAGGGCGGGGGGACAAGAAGAGGGAGAGGATCCCAAACACTAAACACTTGGGAGGAGATAGTTGTTGGAGATGAGTCACAGAGCCACCAAGTGTTGATGGTGGTATGTGTGTGTGAGCAACATCATTATTATTATTATAATAGTTGTTATTATAGTTGTTACTGCTAAACAACTATTTACCTTTGTCACGGTGCGTAGGCAAGACCCGAGGTGCAGAGCTGAAGTGTATGTGACTGTCTATTTCCTGCTTGCTGCAGGGGTGGTCCTGTGTGGCTAAGTTGGTAGACATGGCTCTTGAAACGTCAGGGTTGTGGGTTTGATTGCCACTGGGGACCAGTATGAATAATGTATGCACTTACCACTGTAAGTGTCTCTATTGACACCTGTTTACAATACCTTTCAATACCTCACCTTGCGAGGACTGAGCCTTTTTCAAAAATGTTTTATCAGTTGGAGAACACATTGGGATGGATTTTAGACCATTACTCCAATCAGAATCCTTCCAGCTCCTTGATATCCTTTGTCTACGCAAATGGGACTGCCCCTTCAAACCACAGGTTTTCAATGGGTTTTTTCAAAGTCCGGAGGCTGAAATGGCCATTGCAAAAGTTGGACATAGAGGTTTTGTGGCCAATTAACCATTTCTTTGTGGATTTTAATGTGGGCTTGGGGTTATTGTTTTGCTGGAAGATTCACTTGCGGCCAGGTTTCAGCCTCCTGGCAGAGGCAACCAGGTTTTTGACTAAAATGTCCTGGTACTGGGTAAAGTTTATTTCGAAGGCTAACCCACCACTGATGTGTGTTGCCAAAGAGCTCTATTTTCATGTCATCTGACCAAAGCACAGGTTCCAATCCAAGTGCAAATGCTGTTTAATAAACTCTGTGTGTGTGTGTGTGTGTGTGTGTGTGTGTGTGTGTGTGTGTGTGTGTCTGTGAGAGGGAGAATGTGTGTGTGAGTCATTAGAATTCCCATCCAGAGGTGTTAGGGAGCAGGTTCACTGACTTAGTTAATGAAAGAGATAACATGATTCCCTGCTGTGCCCTCACAGCCACCCGCTTTCAAACAAACTCTAACCTGTTGTGCCTGTGTGTGTGGGTCCGTGAATGTGTGTGTGTTACACTGCTAAGTTTCCCGTGCTCCATTTCACCACTAAGTGGATTTACACACAGGAGTCACACAGGGTTGTTAAAAGAACATGGGCTAATCTTTATTATGTTGTGTGCCAGGGATTGAGGCTTGCACAGACTGTGTGGTCAAATCAGGTCAGAATATCTACATAGTAGGGGTAACACTTTCCTCCACTGTGAACTAAAGCACTAGGGCTGTGATCTAACTGACTGTAATATTTGAAATAATTGTAACAGTAACTTTTTTTTTGTTTTAACTTTTCTAGAACAATTTTGGTAAGGACCAACTTCAGAGCACATGCAAGAGCAAACGCAAGGCAATTGGTTGATACAATATCAGAGCTCTAGTTCTTTTAAAACATTAGGGTCTTTGTGGCAGGAAAATGTAGCTCTAGGTGTTTTATGATGTGTAGTGTAGCAATAAGCTAACGCTGGGAGAGAGAGAGAGAGAGAGAGAGAGAGAGAGAGAGAGAGAGAGAGAGAGAGAGAGAGCAGTCTTTGGCACTGGAGATGGGGTGTGAGCAGGTGGGTCTGGGCAGGTGTGATGTTGTTGATGTCTGTGTGCGTTTTGTATTGTTTGAAGACTACGGCAACATTGGACTAATCTTTTAATGCCAATCATTTTGAATTTCAATTAGAGAGAGAGAGACAGCTAGAGACAGGGTCAGAGAGACAGAGAGAAAGAGAGGATGAGAGAGAGACATCTAGAGACAGGGTCAGAGAGACAGAGAGAAAGAGAGGATGAGAGAGAGACAGAGAGAAAGAGAGGGTGAGAGAGAGAAATCTAGAGACAGGGTCAGAGAGACAGAGAGAAAGAGAGGGTGAGAGAGAGAGATACACATCACCATCAACATCCCTCCTTCAAACAAGTGCCAGTGGAGTGTCCTTGTTGCAGCTTAAATGTGCCATTAGATGGTAAATTCAACTTGACTATGCAAGCTTTCAGAGAGAGTGGAGAGGAGAGGAAAATAAAAGAGTGAATTCTGAGAAAATATCGACAGCAATTAACTGTCTGTGAGTCACTGCAGGCAGTGATGTAAACAAACCAAATCCACACCTCCAACCTGACAATACACACACATTCTGTTACCTGACAACACATACATTCTGTTTACTGATACATACATTATGTTAACTGATACATATATACACACATTCTGTTTACTGATACACACATACATTATGTTACCTGACAACACACATTCTGTTAACTGATATACACACACATTCTGTTTACTGACAACACACATTCTGTTACCTGACAACACACATTCTGTTACCTGACAACACACATTCTGTTACCTGACAACACACATTCTGTTACCTGACAACACACATTCTGTTACCTGACAACACACACATTCTGTTATCTGATGTGTCAAGCAGTAGATTTCTGGATATATGGGATATTTGCTTTTTCAATGATGCAGGGTGTTCAAACATCTGTATAAAGTGAGTTTCTATGTTAGTTGGTTCCCTATTAACCTGGTTCCAGTCTATATTTTTTGTGATATAATGTCTTATTTGTAGATATCTATATAGGTCACTTGAGGGTAGGGCAAACTTATCTTGTAGTTGTGAAAAAGATTTAAATATATTCCCCTCAAACAGTTGGTTAATTACTTTCAAACCAGTTTCATCCCATCTTTTATATGCGCTATCAAACAGAAGAAACTCTACGTTTCCTAGTATGGGCATGGGCCGTGACAGAGCCACAGCTCCCCTTAGTTGCTTCTGGATTGAAATCCAGACCCTCAATGTGTGTTTGATCCACACATTACTGATTTTTATTTTTTTCAGAGACTGTTGCCCAAGAAACGAAAGAGTAGATAATGATATTCCCGGTAGGGAGTTTTGTTCAATGGAAGCCCACCCCGTTTCCACATTTCTGACCACCCACGCCGCCACTGCTCCAAGCTGAGCCTGCCCAGTAATAAAGTTTTAGATTGGCTAAACCTAGACCACCTTTCTCTTTTGTTGCCATTCACATTTTCAATCTAATTCTTATCTGTATTAACTTTATATCCTGATACTACGCTATACTCGTTAAGACTATGTAGGAGGGCAGGGACAGAGGCAGCAGGGTTCTCCAAGAATAATAATAAGACATCTTCATTTATTCACCATCTTTGATACATTGCACCCTCCTGTTTTTCCCTGCCTGGTCAGGTCATGTGATCAGATCAGGACAACATCCTGGCCTGCGATATTTCACCCAATTAAAATCATTCCAATCCAATATCCACCTCACTTCTTATCTGACAGCATTGATGATCTTAGAGCAAAGCCTCCATGTGTTTCTTCAGTGGCTCCTCTACAAACCCAGTGGACAGGAGATCATGGTACTTCATGGCTATCTATCCAAGTGACCAGCGAAACACCCCACAGACTTCCATCCACATCCTGGCAACAGCAGCCAACAATGTCAAGGACATTTTAACCTGTGACTCACAGAGAGACAGACCTTAGAATCTTCCCTTCTATTTCTGGATGCAGCAGGCTAGGGCAATTAGATGGGGGGGGGGGACAAGAAAGAGAGGAAGACAAGAAAGCGAGAAAGAGAGGGAGGAGTAGGGAGGGACTGAGGTAGAGCGAGAGGGAGGAGTGGGAAGGGACTGAGGTAAAGCGAGAGGGAGGGAGGAGTGGGGAGGGACTGAGGTAGAGAGAAGAGGGGGAGTAGAGAAATAGGGACGATGAGAGGGAAAGAGAGAGAGTGCCGTCTCAGAGAGAAAGGGGGGCGGAGAGAGAGAGAGGGAGAGAGATAGAGGGGGGAGGGGGGGGTGGAGAGGGAAAAAGGGGCTTGCTAGTTACAGGAACCACACGCCACCAGGAGAAAACACATACCTCTCAAGTCAGAAATTCCAATACACTTTCCCAATTGTGTGTTAAATTGGACAAACCTGACCTTTCAGAACCAAAAAACCCTGAAATGAGTCATTAAATTAAATTTAAATCTGAGCCTACACTTCCAAACATAACAACCACTTGAGATTTGATTTTAGATGAACTGACTGACTAGCTGGCTGGTGAACAAATGCGGCGTTTGAAACAGCACCTGTCCTGAAAATGAATTATTTGTTAATAAGTACCTGCTGTGCGCAGTGGCATCAATCTCATTTGCATAATGATTATGAGGACAAGACATGGTTGTCAGGGGCGACAGACTAACAGTGGCAGAGAGTTATAGAGATGGGATTCAATCAAAGCAGCAGTGCGGAAATATTATATAACGTTGCTGTGGTGCCACTTGTAAGGGCTTTTTATAATGCTGTGAATATGAGTAGACCATGTTTTGTGGCTGAAAGGAAACCAAACTTAGTGTGTGTTTGAATTCATACAAATAAAAGTGGGTAAGTCATTCTCTCCACGACAATTCCTGTTATGGCGGTACTTCAATACACAGGAAATGAATACAAGAATACACTATTGGCTTTCTAGCGGCTTTGTAGATGTAATGTACTTTGATCGCCAGAAACTGAATTGCAAAAATAATAACTAAGCTTTAGTCCAATCATAGTAAACATAATAGCAGCAATCACAATCCTCCATGTCCACTAACTCCTAGCCTTGAAATTCAAACTAATCAAACTGTGAAAAAGAACAAGATTAAGTCTGGATTTTGAGGCTATCCAACTCCAGCATGATATCAACTAGTGTGACCTCAGCTATAATCAGTAGTTATCTATTGGCCTGTCTTGGGATGACCATAATTGTAAGGCTCTAGAGAACCAGGACTGCTGTCCTCTATAGTACATTAGCTTCATCCATCACCTCTTGACAGATATTCAGATGGGAGTTTTTGGTGTGTATGTGTGTGTGTACCATCCTGAACGTGACCCTGTTAAAACCTGTTTTTCCTGCCTGGTCAGGTCATGTGATCAGATCAGGACAACATCCTGGCCTGCGATATTTCACCCAATTAAAATCATTCCAATCCAATATCCACTTCACTTATTCTATGACATCTTGGTAATCTTAGAGCAAAGCCTACACGTTTTTCTTCAGTGGCTCCTCTATAAACTCTATAAACCCAGTGGACAGGACTGTGTGTGTGTGTGCGTGCGAGCGTCTTGACAGTTTCCCAGGAGGAGTCCATCAAGGTGCGCATTCACTGTCTCCTCCAAGCCCAGGGTTTTATTTCGGGGTTAAACAGCCTCGGGGAAGAGGCCAGGTTGATGTCACAATTCGTTCTACATAAAAGCATGGAAGAGCTACTAACCTTCGCTGGAGAATGGTTGACAACAAGAGCATGAAATAATGAAGACTTGTGGTACTGTAAGAAAAGGTTTCTTACCCACAATGACTTTTTCAGATTTTCTGACATTGTAGTGATGAGAGTAGCTTTTGCAGATTTGTTTTGGATTCAAACCTGGAAAGTTTGTGGGCGTCCGTCATCAAATTCTGAAAGATACAAAATGACAAACTGACACATTTCTTTAAAGAGCTCTCACATATCTAAGAATGCCTCAAGTCAGAATGAAAAGCGAGTAAGGGGAAGAGTAGAAAGGGGTGGACAGCTGAGGTGTTATGGTTAAAATCATGATGCACGACAACATGTTCCAAATAGCTGTGTGGTTTCAACGAGTCACTTCCTATGAGACCTATCAAGATAGTGTGCTTCATTCCAACAAGCTACTCAGAAACCATAGACCATCACTAAACTAGGATTGGACCAAAACACTTGTGTAGCCGATGTGAATTGGCTAGCTAGGGACAGATCCAACACGGTTACACTTGATTAAATGTGTGTGGTCGAGAAGTGCTTTTTTTCCCCCCGAGTTGTGGTTTTGCAGTGTTTACAGCATCTTGATGTAATGAAAAATGACTCATCTTCTGGGGGTACAATGTGTGAAAATCAATCTTCTTCAATTATTCCTGGCTGTCAAGAGAAATGGCCGGGTCGATTCCACAGGCTTTGTCCTTCCGGTTTCATTTGTTATCTGCGTTTGTGTTTGTGGTCACACAGTATTTGTGTTTATGCTGTATGGATGGATGCGTGAATTGTGTTTATCTATGCGTGTGCATGCTCTCGTGTCGTGTGTGTGCACTGGGCCAGAATAAAATGTGTGCTGTCCGGGTGCTGGGATGTAATGGGATATCAGAGTGTAACAGCCGGTGTGTGTGTGCGCGTGTGTGTGCACTGCATGAGCTGTGTGTGTGTGTGCGCTGTATCCGAGGTGTGTGTATTGGGTGAGAAATAGCTGGCAGGAGTCGTGCTCCCTGACAGCAGGTGGGTGGAGGGGACATGGACACGTTGTCCTTGGATCTCTCAGTAACCATCGATCTCTCTCCATCTTATTTAGCTGCTGCCAAAACTCACAGGTCCCTATTGACAGAAGCCAATACATCTCTCCAGCCTCACCACACAAAGCAAAACAAGACGAGCAACAGTGTGTAAAATCTACCTATCAGAGGCTTCGTCCCTAAGAAGGGTTTTCATCTAAACTGATTGATTAAACGAATGCACAGAGAATATTGATGCGTTTTAACTGCACATTCACCCCTATGGGTTCTGTTTGTTAGTCTTGTTCACAGGGACTCCAAGGCTCGAGTCTCTATACGGGATCGATATAGGATCAAAACAGACCCTGTTGAACAAGAGTGGACCTCTCCATTCCTAGAGAGGGGGCACACAGTGTGTGCAGGATTTTGTTCCAGCCCAGCAATAACACTTCAACTAACAATGATCTAAAATCAAGACAATGATTAATGGTTTGAATCAGGAGTGTTAGTGTTGGGATGGCACAAAAGCCTGCACACACTGATGGATACCGATCTCTGCCATGGTCCCAGTTGAAAACACTGTTCCTTAAAGGAACAGATAAAGCCAAGGGACTTAGATTGTTGCTTGCTTCCTGGTTTCTACTGACTACTCTGGCCAACACATTGACAGGTGAACTCTTGACCTCCGTGGAGTTTTATCTCTTATAATTAACCTGCTGAGGTTGCTGTTCTAACACAATCCCCACGGGCTCAAGGGTCAGCACCCATAATCGTCTTGTGACTTCCGGGGTCAGCCGGGATGTGTGGAGTCGAATGGATCAAACACAACAACAACACTGCGTTATCGTGAATCATGTGTCCATCTTTGTGTATCTAGCTGTGGAAGAGCAACATACTGTCTAAAACTAAAGGACGCTGTTGTGTCTAAAGAATGAGACCAGCTATTTTGGCTCAAAAGACGCGTCATTAAACAACTTACGGGCACTTTTCAACAACGCAGAGAGAAGAATAAATTATAAATTCTAGAGAAAAAACCCCCACAATGAGTAACGATAACTTGGCGATATACACGGGGTACAAGTACCAAGTCGATGTGCAGGGGTAGATAAGGTAGATATGTACATATAGGTAGGGGTAAAGTGACTAGGCGATCTGCCCAACGCATAACCGGGGGCACACTGCCTGCCCTCCAGGACACCTACAGCACCCGATGTCACAGGAAAGCCAAAAAGATCATCAAGGACCTTAACCACCCAAACCACGGCCTGTTCACCCCGCTATCATCCAGAAGGCGAGGTCAGTACAGGCGCACCAAAGCTGGGACCGAGAGACTGAAAAGCAGCTTCTATCTCAAGACAATCAAACTGTTAAATAGCGATCCCTAGCCGGCTACCACCCAGTTACTCAACCCTGCACCTTAGAGGCTGCTGCCCTATATACATAGACATGGAATCACTGGTCACCTTAGTAATGGAGCACTAGTCACTTTAATAATGTTTACATACTACTTTACTCATCTCATATGTATATACTGTATTCTATTCTACTGTATTTTAGTCAATGTCACTCAGACATTGCTTGTCCTAATATTTATATATTTATTAATTCCATTCTTTTACTTTTAGATTTCTGTGTATTGTTGTGTATTGTTAGATACTACTGCACTGTTGGAGCTAGGAACACAAGCATTTCACTACACCCGCAATAACATCTGCTAAATATGTGTGTGACCAATACAATTTGATTAGATTTTAGGCAGCAGGATAGATAATAAACAGTAACAGCAGCAGATGAGTCTAACGAGTTAGTGCAAAAATTGTCAATACAGATCAGTCTGGGTAGCCATTGGTCAAAATGGTCAATACAGATCAGTCTGGGTAGCTATTGGTCAAAATGGTCAATACAGATCAGTCTGGGTAGCTATTGGTCAAAATGGTCAATACAGATCAGTCTGGGTAGCTATTGGTCAAAATGGTCAATACAGATCAGTCTGGGTAGCTATTGGTCAAAATGGTCAATACAGATCAGTCTGGGTAGCTACTGGTTAAATATAGTTTTTAACTTACTATTTAGCAGTCTTATGACTTGGGGGTAGAAACACAACAATTGTACTTCGCATCACTGCAAGGGGTAGGTTATATAGCTAATATAACAGCAAGAATGTTATTCTATCCCGTGTCGGCTCAAACAAAGTGTTCTGACGTACAACTCTTTTGATCATGAAATGTATTCACAAGTCAAAGCTGCATGCCTTCTGCTAAACTCAGTGAAAGACATTATCCCAAGCTAAACAGACACAACACCATAACCACACAGCTCCTAATAAGCCTCAGTCAGCAGTCAGCTCCTATCTAATACAGCCCCAACCCTGTCACCTGGGCTGTTGTTGCCGTCGTCATAGCAACATGTTCCCAAGGCTCTCCCGTGCTGCTGTCAGTGTGTGTGTGTGTGTGTGTGTGTGTGTCTGTGTGTGTGTGTGTGTGTGTGTGTGTGTGTGTGTCTGTGTGTGTGTGTGTGTGTCAGTGTAGCACTCGAGACAAGCTTTTGTGATGAATTCTGAAAGAGGCAAAGGCACGTTATTTTCTCGTAAATCCACCGGCAATGCTAGCTAACGTTGTGCTAACATTGTGGTATGGTTAGTTTGGGGTTGTGGTTCTGTCACGAGTGGGTGTAGAGAGAGACCAAGGAGCAGCGCAGCGATAGTTCATCATCATTTATTAGATGATAAACAAATAATGTTACGAACTATATAAACAAAAGGCAATGAACAAGAACGGAAAACACACTTACTATGACGTGACTTCAAGACAATGACCCACACACAGGTGGATGTGTAGGGTGCCTAAATACAATCCCCAATCAGAGACAACCCTGTACAGCTGTCTCTGATTGAGGATTATTACCTCCCCTAGTTAGGGTGTGAGGGCTCGACTGTGGTTCTACCACTCCCCTTATTGGAGTAAGGTCTAACCACAGCCAAACCCTCACAGGTTCTGGCAGGGATGCTGAGGGTATTTGAGCTGTTAACTCACTCTAGCCTGTGCAGCAACCTCAGACTGTAGAATAAACAAAGTCTCAACACTGGCTCAGTTCTGCCCCAACCCAACCTGGCAGTGGGGCTCCATCACAACAGTACGCACACAGACACACACGGACAAACAAACCTAAAATCACCCCAGAGGAAGCTGTGTTTGCATGTCTGTGTGTGTGTGTGAGGCCGCCTGTCCGTCCGTCTGTCTGTCCTCGATGGACACTTGTGTAGCCTATAATAAATTAAATATTTTTTTATATTTTATACAGATAACTTTCCTAAATGCTGTCTGGTGACAGGTGACATGCTAATATTTATAGCTCAAGTGCCTTTAAGAATATCTAAGTATCACAATGATTGAGAGGATGACCCTCTCAGGGGAAAGGTAACAATGAAATACCAAGAAATCACCAGAAACCAAGGAAATATTAATCATAAACTAGGGAACGGTACGTCAAGGTAAGCTAGTCTACATCTACAATGACTTGGAGGTGGAACTAAATTGAATTTCCACAACTACATATGGCTAGTTGGAAATACACTTCTGGAAACTTCTGAGAAACAGTTTATGGAAATAAGTCGCTGCTAAAACTGTGTGTCTGTGTGTGTGTGTGTGTGTGTGTGTCTGTGTGTGTGTGTGTGTGTGTGTGTGTGTGTGTGTGTGTGTGTGTGTGTGTGTGTGTGTGTGTGTGTGTGTGTGTGTGTGTGTGTGTGTGTGTCTGTGTGTGTCTGTGTGTGTGTGTGTGTGTGTGTGTGTGTGTGTGTGTGTGTGTGTGTGTGTGTGTGTGTGTGTGTGTGTGTGTGTGTGTGTGTGTGTGTGTGTGTCCCAGCCCAGTGGTACAGCAGAAGTAATCACAGGGAGGTTAACGAGTCTGACTCTTCTAATTAGCTGTGAGTCATACAGGGTGACCGTCTGAGGGCTCTCGCGGTCACGCCTCAAGACATTTTCCTTTGTGGAAAATGGGCAAATATTGAAATAATATGTTTATGTTCAATTAGCATATGCCCTTTTTTCTTGACACTCCGTGCCTATTGTGGCACTTACTTGCCTGTGTAAAGAGTTACCTTTTAACTTTCTGTGCACTGATGCACTGGGGGAGAGGAGAGGAGAGGAGAGGAGGGCAAATGGTTAGTTGACCCCTTGTTTCTAGAAACCATGCACAAAATTAATCATGTGACCAAATATTTAGAGAGAGGTTATCATTTCATGGAGTCTGTGAAGGAATAAAACCACACGGAAAAAAGGGGTAAGCAAGTTAGGTCCAAAAAAAATGATTTCCACAAAGTAAAATTAATGTATTGTGTTATAGATTATATGATGCTTGTATCTAAACCAAAGTAGATTATTTTAAGCTTGTTTTATACATCACTTGGGGTCTCTATAAGCTTCGATATGAGGACCTACACCTAGCATGAAAGTGCACCCTTGTAGCTGTGTGGGTTAATAGTGTCAAAATGTTTGCCTAAGTTGAGTCAAAGGCCATGGGATAAGTTGGGCCGATGGCCACCATACCCCCTACAAAAGATTATATGCATAGTATTTTTGCAATGTGTCATGCATATGAACTCGAGTGCATTTCTAATGTTACTGAGCAGACATCATCATGCCCCGTGTATACAAACCTAACGTAAAATAAGCAGGGGTCTAACCCCCCTTGAGGTTCTTGAGAGAGCAGCCAAGGAGGTGAAGAAGTCCATTAGAGCAGCAGCAAGGGATGAACACATAGACTGAATGACACTGAAGAGGGATGAACACATAGACTGAATGACACTGAAGAGGGATGAACACAAAGACAGTTATAAATGTACGTGGGTATAACTGACGGGGGCTAGCGATAGTAGCTAATATTTAACATGATTAAAATTGTAAACAATACAGTGGAAATGCAGGCATATAATTAAAACATTATAGAAATCATAAATCAACTCGATAGGTTTGGCGTTATACTATCATTTGTGAATGGCTACAGAAGCCTATAGTTTGGGTCTCCAAAATGTCAGTCATGCAAGGTTATAAGGCCAGCATTTCATAAACTTCACTATGGAATATGTGATATGTTGATATGCTTCAGTTTGCTGCCATATGACTGGTTTCACATGTCGATCATGAGGTAAAATAGATCTAAAATAACTGATTTATATTTACAATCCCCTTTTCCAAACGGCTTACTCTTATCAATGTGTAAATTACAGTTCATGGAGAATGGCGTTATTTCTGTTGAAAAAATAAAGTACATGTGGAACCGACAGGTTGCTCTGCCTTATTCATTGCTTCATTGCACGTAAAGGTGGTGGAATTAGGATGGAATTAAGTCAAGGTCAGAATACAGCGTATCTGTAGACACACCTACGTTAAGTCAAGGTCAGAATACAGCGTATCTGTAGACACACCTACGTTAAGTCAAGGTCAGAATACAGCGTATCTGTAGACACACCTACGTTAAGTCAAGGTCAGAATACAGCGTATCTGTAGACACACCTACGTTAAGTCAAGGTCAGAATACAGCATATCTGTAGACACACCTACGTTACGTCAAGGTCAGAATACAGCGTATCTGTAGACACACCTACGTTAAGTCAAGGTCAGAATACAGCGTATCTGTAGACACACCTACGTTAAGTCAAGGTCAGAATACAGCGTATCTGTAGACACACCTACGTTAAGTCAAGGTCAGAATACAGTGTATCTGTAGACACACCTCCGTTAAGTCAAGGTCAGAATACAGTGTATCTGTAGACACACCTCCGTTAAGTCAAGGTCAGTATACAGTGTATCTGTAGACACACCTCCGTTAAGTCAAGGTCAGTATACAGCGTATCTGTAGACACACCTCTGCCACACCTTCATTTCTTTGATCTCCACCCCAAACAAATAGCGAGTTAATAGCATGCTATTGAATGCACATAAAAAGGGAATTACCCGCTGGGCACAGACATCAGTTCATCGTCTAGTTTTGATTTACATTTCATTGAATTTTCAACTAACGTGAATTCAATGTGAAATAAATAAAAAATGTCACGTTATTGGATTAAGGTTAAAAGTTGGGTGAAAAATATACGAAATGCCCTTAAGTTGATGACTTTTTGCAAATCGAATCAGTTTTCCAAGTTGATTCAGCATCATCACATTGATTTTTTTTGGGTTGAAATGACGGTGGAAACAACTATGATTCAAACAGTTTTTGCCCAGTGGGTGTGTTCCATTTACACACTTTACTCTGGTCGGAATTCGCCTCTAACTATTTATGTTCCTAGATAATTGAGAGGTTGACCCTCTCAGGGGCAAGGTAACAATGAAATACCCAGAAATCACCAGGAAACAAAGGAAATATTAATCATGGACTAGGGGCCGGTAACTCAAGGCAAACTACTCTACGCTTGCTGCCCTTCTCTACAATGACTTTCAACCAAAAAGGTTGAACCAAAAAGGGAAATGCATTAAATACCCAGAAAACACCAGGAAACGCAGGAAAT
>CM042421.1:8615106-8804517 GCA_023634145.1 Thymallus thymallus
GCCATTAATGTCTGTCCCTTGCATCTTGGTGGAGCACAGCGTGGTGAGAGGGGGGAAGCAAGTCGACCTGCCACCTTCTGGTTGGACTAATGAGTTGCTGGGAGGGGGCAGTCACACAGGGGGGGCGCGCCTTAACGTCAGCGAGTGCCCCTTTCTTCTCCTTGTCACTGCCCTACTTCCTGTTTGTGTGTGTGTGTGTGTGTGTGTGTGTGTGTGTGTGTGTGTGTGTGTGTGTGTGTGTGTGTGTGTGTGTGTGTGTGAGTGAGTGAGTGAGTGAGTGAGTGCAAAGATCGGCAGCTCTGGGCTCCACACACACAGTTGTGAGCTCTCAACTGTGTAACCCAGCTAAACAATTGTGTCACTCTCCTTTCCATCACCTAAACTTCAGCTTAGATTAACACACCGTGACATCACACATGTTGCCATGGAGACAGAAGAACCCTTCACCTCATCTCTCATCCTCCTCTCTCTCTCTCATCCTCCTCTCTTCTCTCTCTCTCATCCTCCTCTCTTCCGTCTCTCTCTCTCATCCTCCTCTCTTCTCTCTCTTGCTCATCCTTCTCTCTCTCATCCTTCCCTCTCTCTCTCTCATCCTTCCCTCTCTCTCTCATCCTCCTCTCTCTCTCTCTCTCTCTCTCTCATCCTTCCCTCTTCTCTCTCTCTCTCATCCTCCTCTCTTCTTCTCTTCTCTCAACCTCCTCTCTCTCGCTCATCCTTTTCTCTCTCTCTCATCCATCTTTCTCTCTCTCATCCTCCTCTCTTCTTCTGTCTCTCATTGTTTTATTATTATTTACTACCATTTTATATTGTTATTCATTGTTATTTTATTACTGTATACATTGTTATTTTATTACTGTATACATTGTTATTTTATTACTGTATACATTGTTATTTTATTACTGTATACATTGTTATTTTATTACTGTATACATTGCTTTTCCTGACTTTTCACTGGGGCT
The DNA here is from genome assembly GCA_023634145.1 of Thymallus thymallus. NCBI lineage: Eukaryota > Metazoa > Chordata > Actinopteri > Salmoniformes > Salmonidae > Thymallus > Thymallus thymallus. Next base: position 8,616,066 of record CM042421.1, read on the forward strand.
GTCTGGTTTGCCCAGCGAGCGGGTGCATGTCATCATCCGTTGTCTTCGGCGGGACAGTGTGTATCGTCATCCGGTGTCATAGGCGGGACAGTGTGTCATCATCTGGTGTCCTAGACGGGACAGTGTGTGTCGTCATCAGGTTTATACAGTATGTGTATGGCTGTGTGTTTGTGCGTGTGTGGTGTGTGTGACCATCCGGTGTGGCATGTCCACCCCATGGCCCCTGGAAACCAGGTATGTCTCAATGACAAGGTCACTTCCAAAGGTCGGTTTCTCTCTCTCTCTCTATACTCCTCTGGAAGGTTGGTGACCTGTTGACTCCGGAACCTTGGGAATTCCAAGACGGACGTTCAAGAAACCCTGTGTTCACTCCTGATGGGCCCATCTGCAACACAATGAGTAGTCATGGGGGGACAATCATTGGACAACTATTAGCCTATATCTGTGGATTCACCCTCTCTTTGTCCTGTTGTCGCAGCAGGACAGGCTGGATAACCTCTGCTGCATTCAGATTGATATGAACACTGGCTACGTTCAACGACACCCATTTGCAATTTCTGACTTGATAAGGAGATGCATTCTATTCTTGTCATTGGAGCAAAATGAGAGGGACTCGTAGCTGAAGATTACCAATCAACTCCTTCATGTGTGATCCAACTGAACCTTATGTTTCCTGGTTTCTCAGTTTAAGTGGAAATCACACACATGCATGCCATCACATACACACATACACTACTTTTAATTAGTTAGAAGTTCAAAAGGGACGTTTCCAACTCCAATCAGTTCCCTGGCTTGTTGCCTATGTCTTTAGTGTAGTGACAAGCAGGCAAACTTCAACTTCCTTGTTGTTTCCAAACAGGGGCAACAACTTTGTGTCCCAATAATCTTTACACTACCCACATTAAAAAAATACCACAGTTTACTATAGAATACTACAGTAATTACTATAGAATTCTGTAGTAAACTGTACTATACATCTATCATGTGTAGTATTTACTACATCATTTTTAGTATACTGTAGAATACTATAGTAAATACTACAGTATACTACAGACCACAAACACACTACAGTATATACTAAAGTATTTAGTTTGCATATACCCTGCCCATTCCCCTTCCCCATATACCAATTTGTGCCACCCAGAAGTGAGAAACCCAAGTATAGACCATATACAGTATTGTGTCCCATACAGGTTATAGAAAAGAGTAGAAGCTCTGAACTAAATTAGCTCGTTGAGTATTTTGTCCAGTAGGTTTCCTCACTGCTGTCTGAGATAATAAAACAAAAACACTATAGTAAACACTACAGTTTGCAAAAACACTACAGTAATCACTATAGTGTATATACCACAGTATTTATACTATAGTAAACTGTAAATACTTGAGTGTACTACAGTCATGTCTGCAACACTATAATAAATACTACAGTATTACCTGTAATGTTTCTGCAGACTTTAGTCCACAAAAACACTAGAATGAATTCTACAGTAGTCTGTAAAAACACTTCACAGAATACTACAGTATTTAACCATAGTATACTATAGTATATTTTTTCATGTGGGTAGATGTGTTGAAGATAGATATTGCTTTTCAACCTGTCCTTGTAGATCTGTGTCCCTTAATAGCAAAAGGAGAGCAGGAAAGGAGGCCGTTTAGGATAATGGATATCCTGCTCTATAGCCTCTACCTGATCGATTGTGAAGCAGGCTGGACCTGGCCACAGGGTGGTTATGGTTCATCAACCACACAAACGGCAGCCTTGACTTTTTGTCTGTCCCCTCCACCCCGCATGGTGAAAGTGTCGACCATTAGTCTTGGCAGCCACAGAGCGATGGCAGTAGTGAACTGTCAGACCACACGTGACAAGGTAAGGCAGAACTGCAATAAAACACAGGGTGAAACCAATGTGTCACTCTCACTCAGCCAAAGAGGAAGACATTATTCGTTTTCTTCAGACAAGTCCCTTACTCCACCACCCAGTCAGCAAGCCAGACATTAAGGATGTTGCCACCCCCCTAGCTGTGTGTAACCCGAGACGTTGGTCCCTGCCCGCTGCCTGAAAACCCCCGTCGGTTTGAAAAACCTCCATGTGTGTGTGCCCCTACGTGCCCCTCACCAGGACAGATGCCACGCGCCGCTGTCTAAAAGCGGACAGTCGATAATCAACACCTCGGAGCCTGCGTCACTTCTCACATTGATCTGAGAACAAACAAGACCGGTCTTGACCGGTTGTGACTCTGTTATGAGGCGTTGGCGACACCCTGTGGCAACTTCTGGTATGACACCTAGGAAGGAGCACCTGTTTGTCGAGTATGCTTGGGCCAAAAGCAGTGGGGCGCAGTAGGGGTGGAGGACAAGGCAAGCTGTTAACTGTAGAGATAGTTACTGTGTTGGCAAAGATGAGGGGAACAGCCGCTGAAACACTTTCTCTGCACCCCTAGGCCCTTATATTATATGAGCATGCAAGCATGTAAATCTCTACTTTCATTCCAATTGAGACACTGCGTTCTGTCACTCTCCCTCCCTCCCCCTCTCCCTATCTCTCCCCCTCTCTCTCTCTCTTTAAATAAGAGAGAGAGAGAGAGAGAGAGAGAGAGAGAGAGAGAGAGAGGGAGAGAGAGAAAGCATCACCCACTGTAACAGATTGAATGTATGTATGCGAACAATGGCCCTTCATTAAGACGTGAGGAAGTATTATGCAACAGTCAAACCTCCACGCCACCCTGTGTTATTTTCAGGGCAGGTGGCGGCTGACCTCAAATTTGTGGCAAACAACAACTTCATCCTTCTCCTGTTCAACGTTGGATAAGCAGTTCCACCTAGTGGATGCAAAAAGGGTTTCCTTATACAATATACCATCATACTCCTGAGGAGGATGAGCTGGCCAATCTACTCCCATGGATAATAGTATTACTGCACTGTTGGAGCTGGGAACACACGCATTTCGCTGCACCTGCAAATATGTGTACTGGACTAATACAATGTGCTGTTTCTGCTGCTCTTATCATACTGCTCAGTGGATTTATACACTTGCCCCCCATCCCCAATACATGTGTAAATATTGGGACTATAAATTGTGCCTTCCTGTATTATACTTATGCTACCATGTTTCTTCTATTCTACTGAGCCATTTACTTTATGTTCCTATTCTTATCTTGTATTATGTCTTATTGTTGTTGCGTTGTCCAGAAGGAACCTGCAAGTAAACATTTTTTGTTTGTGGGTTGAAAAAATGTTTAACTTGATTTGACCGGCAGACGCTCAACCCATTCCAACACAGAACTGCTGCTCTTTAACTCACTTACCATTTTTTGGAAAGGAAAACAAGTTCACTCATACTGTAAGTAATTATAGGTAATATTATATAGAATATGAAAACATTGGACAGTTACTTTAAGTAAACGCTTTGGTGCTTAAGTTGTCAATGTCAACATTCAATCACCAAATTAAACTAGCCTGTTACCAGAACTTGTACATTATGCCCTCAATCTATTCTACCGCGACCAGAAAGAAATCTGCTCGTTTTATTCTCTGTACCCAACGCACTAGATGACCAGATCTTAAAGCCTTTAGCTGTACCCTTATCCTACTCCTCCTCTGTTCCTCTGGTGATGTAGAGGTAAACCCAGGTCCTGTAGCCCCCAGTACTACATCTATTCCCCAGGCGCTCTCATTTGTTGACTTCTGTAACCGTAAAAGCCTTGGTTTCATGCATGTTTACATCAGAAGCCTCCTCCCTAAGTTTGATTTATTCATTGCTTAAGCACACTCCGCCAACCCTGAAGTCCTAGCCGTGTCTGAATCCTGGCTTAGGAAGGCCACCAAAAATTCTGAAATTTCCATCCCCAACTACAATATTTCCCATCAAGATAGAACTGCCAAAGGAGGTGGAGTTGCAATATACTGCAGATATAGCCTGCAGAGTTCTGTCATACTATCCAGGTCTGTGCCCAAACAGTTTGAGCTTCTACTCTTAAAAATCCACCTTTCCAGAAATAAGTCTCTCACTGTTGCCGTCTGTTACAGACCCCCCTCAGCCCCCAGCTGTGCCCTGGACACCATAAGTGAATTGATTGCCCCCCATCTATCTTCAGTTTGTACTTTTAGGTGACTTAAACTGGGATATACTTAACACCCTGGCCGTCCTTCATCTAAGCTAGATGCCCTCAATCTCACACAAATTATAAAAGGAACCTACCAGGTACAACCCTAAATATGTAAACATGGGTACCATCATAGATATCATCCTGACTAACTTGCCCTCCAAATACACCTCCTCTGTTTTCAGGATCTCAGCGATCACTGCCTCATTGCCTGCGTCCGTAACGGGTCCGCGGTCAAACGACCATCCCTTATAACACTAAAATGCTCCTTAAAACACTTAGAGCAGGCCTTTCTAATCGATCTGGCCCGGGTATCCTGGAAGGATATTGACCTCATCCCGTCAGTATAGGACGCCTGGTTGTTCTTTAAAAGTGCTTTCCTCACCATCCTAACTAAGCATGCCCCATTCCATTTAAAAAAAACTAAGAACAGATATAGCCCTTGGTTCACCCCAGACATGACTGCCCTTGACCAACACAAAAACATCTTGTGGCGCACTGCATTAGCATCGAATAGCCCCCGCGATATGCAACTTTTCAGGGAAGTCAGGAACCAATATACAGTCAGTTAGAAAAGCAAAGGCTAGCTTTATCAAACATAAATTTGCATCCTGTAGTACTAATTCCAAAAGGTTCTGGGACACTGTAAAATCCATGGAGAATAAGAGCATTTCCTCCCAGTTGCCCACTGCATTGAGGCTAGGAAACACTGTCACCACCGATAAATTTAGGATAATCGAAAATTTCAATAAGCATTTTGCTACGGCTGGCCATGCTTTCCACCTGGCTACCCCTACCCCGGCCAACAGCTCTGTACCCCCTGCAGCAACTTACCACACTTCTCCTTTACCCAAATCCAGATAGCTAATGTTCTAAAAGAGCTGCAAATCTGGACCCTTACAAATCTGCTGGGCTAGACAATCTGGACCCTTTCTTTCTAAAATTATCAGCTGAAATTGTTGCAACCCCTATTACTAGCCTGTTCAAGCTCTCTTTTGTATCGTCTGAGATCCCTAGAGATTGGAAAATTGCTGCGGTCATCCCCTTGTTCAAAGGGGGAGACACTCTAGACCCAAACTATTACAGACCTACAGTGGGGAGAACAAGTATTTGATACACTGCCGATTTTGCAGGTTTTCCCACTTACAAAGCATGTAGAAGTCTGTAGTTTTTATCATAGGTACTCTTCAACTGTGAGTGACGGAATCTAAAACAAAAATTCAGAAAATCACATTGTATGATTTTTTAGTAATTAATTTGCATTTTATTGCATGAAATAAGTATTTGATACATCAGAAAAGCAGAACTTAATATTTGGTACAGAAACCTTTGTTTGCAATTACAGAGATCATACGTTTCCTGTAGTTCTTGACCAGGTTTGCACACACTGCAGCAGGGATTTTGGCCCACTCCTCCATACAGACCTTCTCCAGATCCTTCAGGTTTCGGTGCTGTCGCTGGGCAATACGGACTTTCAGCTCCCTCCAAAGATTTTCTATTGGGTTCAGGTCTGGAGACTGGCTAGGCCACTCCAGGACCTTGAGATGCTTCTTACGGAGCCACTCCTTAGTTGCCCTGGCTGTGTATTTCGGGTCGTTGTCATGCTGGAAGACCCAGCCACGACCCATCTTCAATGCTCTTACTGAGGGAAGGAGGTTGTTGGCCAAGATCTCGCTATACATGGCCCCATCCATCCTCCCCTCAATACGGTGCAGTCGTCCTGTCCCCTTTGCAGAAAAGCATCCCCAAAGAATGATGTTTCCACCTCCATGCTTCACGGTTGGGATGGTGTTCATGGGGTTGTACTCATCCTTCTTCTTCCTCCAAACACGGCGGGTGGAGTTTAGACCAAAAAGCTCTATTTTTGTCTCATCAGACCACATGACCTTCTCACATTCCTCCTCTGGATCATCCAGATGGTCATTGGCAAACTTCAGATGGGCCTGGACATGCGCTGGCTTGAGCAGGGGGACCTTGCGTGCTCTGCAGGATTTTAGTAGTGTGTTACTAATGGTTTTCTTTGAGACTGTGGTCCCAGCTCTCTTCAGGTCATTGACCAGGTCCTGCCGTGTAGTTCTGGGCTGATCCCTCACCTTCCTCATGATCATTGATGCCCCACGAGGTGAGATCTTGCATGGTGCCCCAGACCGAGGGAGATTGACCGTCATCTTGAACTTCTTCCATTTTCTAATAATTGCGCCAACAGTTTTTGCATTCTCACCAAGCTGCTTGCCTATTGTCCTGTAGCCCATCCCAGCCTTGTGCAGGTCTACAATTTTATCCCTGATGTCCTTAAACAGCTCTCTGGTCTTGGCCATTGTGGAGAGGTTGGAGTCTGTTTGATTGAGTGTGTGGACAGGTGTCTTTTATACAGGTAACGAGTTCAAACAGGTGCAGTTAATACAGGTAATGAGTGGAGAACAGGAGGGCTTCTTAAAGAAAAACTAACAGGTCTGTGAGAGCCGGAATTCTTACTGGTTGGTAGGTGATCAAATACTTATGTCATGCAATAAAATGCAAATTAATTATTTAAAAAATCATACAATGTGATTTTCTGGATTTTTGTTTTAGATTCCGTCTCTCACAGTTGAAGTGTACCTATGATAAAAATTACAGACCTCTACATGCTTTGTAAGTAGGAAAACCTGCAAAATCGGCAGTGTATCAAATACTTGTTCTCCCCACTGTATATCCATCCTGCCCTGCCTTTCTAAAGTCTTTGAAAGCCAATTTAACAAACAGATCACTGACCACTTCGAATCCCACTGTACCTTCTCTAAGCAATCTGGTTTCCGAGCTAGTCATGGGTGCACCTCAGCCACACTCAAGGTACTAAACGATATCATAACAGCCATCGATAAAAGACAGTACTGTGCAGCCGTCTTAATCGACCTGGCCAAGGCCTTCGACTCTGTCAATCACTGCATTCTTATTGGCAGACTCAACAGCCTTGGTTTCTTAAATGACTGCCTTGCATGGTTCTCCAACTACTCAGATAGAGTTCAGTGTGTCAAATCGGAGGGCCTGTTGTCCGGTCCTCTGGCAGTCTCTGGGGGTGCCACAGGGTTAAATTCTTGGGCCAACTCTATTCTCTATATATATCAACGATGTCGCTCTCGCTGCTGGTGACTCTGATCCATCTCTATGCAGACGACACCCTTCTGTATACATCTGGCCCCTCTTTAGACAGTGTTAACTAACCTTCAAAGCCATACAACACTCCTTTTGTGGCCTCCAACTGCTCTTAAAAGCTAGTAAAACTAAATGCATGCTTTTCAATCGAACGCTGCCCGCACCCGCCCACCGGACTATCATCACTACTCTCGACGGGTCTGACTTAGAAGACGTGGACACCTACAAATACCTAGGAGTCTGGTTAGACTGTAAACTCTCCTTCCAGACTCACATCTCCAATCCAAAATTAAATCTAGAATCGCTCCCTATTTCGCAACAAAGCCTCATTCACTCCTGCTGCCAAACATGCCCTTGTAAAACTGACCATCCTACCGACCCTTGACTTCAGCGATGTCATTTACAAAATAGCCTCCAACACTCTACTCAGCAAATTGGATGTAGTCTATCACAGTGCCATCCGTTTTGTCAACAAAGCCCCATATACTACCCACCACTGCGACCTGTACGCTCTCGTTGGCTGGCCCTCACTACATATTCGTCGCCAAACCCACTAGCTCCAGGTCATCTATAAGTCTTTACTAGGTAAATCCCCGCCTTATCTCAGCTCACTTGACCATAGCAACACCCATCCGTAGCATGCGCTCCAGCAGGTATATTTCACTGGTCATCCCCAAATCCAACACCTCCTTTGGCTGCTATTCCTTCCAGTTCTCTGCTGCCAATGATTGGAACGAATTGCAAAAATCACAAGCTGGAGACTAGCATCTTCCTCAATAACTTTAAGCATCAGCTGTCAGAGCAGCTTACCAATCACTGCACCTGTACATAACCCACCCTACTACCTCATCCCCATATTTATTATTTTTGCTAATTTGCACTCCCGTATCTCTATTTGCACATCTGCACATCTATCAGTCCAGTGTTAATGCTAATTTGTAACTATTTCACCACTATGGCCTATTTATTGTCCTACCTTCCCAATCTTACTACATCTGCACACTGTACATAGATGTTCTATTGTGTTATTGCCTGTACGTTTGTTTATTCCCATGTGTAACTCTGTTGTTTTTGTCGCACTGCTTGCCTTGGCCAGGTCGCAGTTGTAAATGAGAACGTGTTCTCAACTGGCCTACCTGGTTAAATAAAAATAAATAAAATGATTGGTGACTTGGTTGGAAGTAACGCCTCTAGCCTTAGACCGCTGCACCACTTGGGAGGCCACCGCAAACATTTCTAAAACCCTGTTTTTGCTTTGTCATTACGGGGTAGTGTATAGATTGACGAGAGGGAAAAAATGTATAATCAATTTTAGAATAAGACGTAACTTAACAAAATGTGGAAAAAGTCAAGGGGTCTGAATACTTTCCGAACGCACTCACTATACTTTCACGTTAACCTTAAGTAACCAAATGTAAACTTATGAGTGTCGGAATTATATTGATGCGTACATGTCTAGTCTATGAGACCAGGCTGACAAGTCCAATGTAACCTTACCGTTAGCAGAAAAGGATTCCAGCACAACCTACTGGTTGTTGTTTTAAAGGATCTGTCCTATTCCAACGCCAGAAGGCTTTCTAGTCATCCATGAAGGGAAGAGGGGGCGAGCCTGTCTGCCCTCCTCTCAACCTTAACTGAAGGAGGCCAATAACAAAAGGCTGCCAGACATGTGGAAGATCACCACTGCATACACTCCCGTGTCATCTCATTCTCAAAACCCATTGGATAAGAAAGCCAAAGGTCCCTCCCCTCTGACCTTGAATAGATTTGAAGAGACTGCAATTGCGCTATTCCCATGGTGGAGGGGTTTATTTCTGTTATATCTAACCAGAGTAATAGAGAGTGTGCATGTGTATGAGGGGGAAGGAGTCTGCACATGTAATTTGTAGGCCAGCAGCAGTTTGATTAGGGAGTCGTTTCTTACTCTGCCTCGCAAGAGGAAATATATGGAGCTCTCATATGAGACATTGTTACCTTTGTTCTGTCATTGCTCTACTCATATTGCCATGGGACAGAAAAATACGTTTTACAGACAATGTTATGCAATTCTACACATTGACAGGGCGAAGAGATGTTGGCAGTTTGAAAAAATATATATAAAGATTTTATTTTCTTTAGTTGAAACACTAACAGGTGAAAACAGAGTGACACTAAAGATTGTCAAAGTACAGAAAAACTATTTAACAAAAACAAAGTGGTATCAGGTCATACATTTTTATTCACAAGAGCATTTAACTAGGAAGTTATGATTCCTCACATGTCCAGACACACACACGTACGTACACTGATCGGCTACATGTTTTAAAACAGAAACATAAGCATTTTAAGTGATCAAAAACATGTATTGGATGTCTTTGCTACGGGCAACAAATATCTGTAAAGAGTGAATATTAACCAAACTGTTGCTTCAGGCAACATGATTATTTATTTAAGTCAGTATTACCCATGAAGTGTAAATTATAGCTGCAACACTACATGTGAGGTGGACTTGAAAGCTTACTTCCTTCCTTAGTCATCAGCACAGCTGGGCTGACTGCAGTCAAGTAGGAGAAGTAGGATGGAGTGACCTGAAAAAGGCTTGCACAAGAGTAAATACAGCGCGGATAGCTGTGAACACATCTGGGTACTGCGTATACAACCAAATCCACCAACAGGCGAATAACTCCCATGTCCACTACGAAACTACATCTGTAGTGAGGTCATAAATAAATGACAACCAAATTAAAGTCAAAATGCACCATAGAACCTTACTGGATGACTCAACTACCTGCCACGTTTACCTGTAGGTGAAGCAGGTTTACCTGGGATACCTTAGCGGAGGTAAGGGCAGAGGTAGGTGAACTCAACTCCACCGGAAGCGACGCTGCGAGCGAGCGCCCCCTACTGATGGGCAGCGTCTGGTGCGTCGCTGTGAGGACAAGGAAAGCCCAACAAATGAATCGTGTAACATGATTGTGCAATAGACCATAGTGAAATAAAATCATTCAAAATACATTTGAACGTCGACAAAATATATAAACAGGCAGTAATTAACCATCGACTTAATTTATAATATACATCGTATTTACAATAACCTTATGCACACCTTGGTTTGCGAGGTTTAGAGTCAATGCATTGGTCAACTCGGCCAGACTGGTTCAAATCTGATCAACATGATCCAAAATTGAGATACATTTCGTCGAAGTCCCTCTGTTGAAAATCAAGAGAAAGTTCACACGCGCTCACGGGTGAAAGAGAGGCACTAGAAACAGACATTTCAAATGAACCTTGGTGCGACTTGAACTGGTTGGAACTGGTTTCGATGTGCATGTCGTCGTATACAATGTCCATCAGATACTGTGTTGTGTTCTTGGGCGCCATTGCGCCTAGTGGTTGTGTAATTCTGCCGATATTCTCGGTCACCATGTACCTGTTATCTTCGACGTTGTCGGTCAAAAGCTGTTCTTGGTTGACGAGTTTAGCGAGTAGCCTCTTCTGTTCGCAGCGAATGTATTTTTTGAGAGTGGCTTTGACAATGTTGGTGCGCCACCGTTTCAGGCCTTCCTTAGAACTCAAATGGAGAAGTTTTCTCAGTCTGCCCTTTGAAAGTTTGGCAGATCTTCTGGAGTAGCAAGTTTTCAGTACTTCGAATTCCACTTTAGTATCCATGGTGTCCAAACACATTTCATAAAATGTTAAAAAGTAGTGTCTTTGAGAAAATTCACAATAATACAGCTAGATAAATTCAACTTTTCCCCCGAGGATAAAAAGTCAATGCATTTAATGATGCGTCTTACGACCAAAATTGTCCTTACAATATTGCCGCGCTTAACCCAAATTCTACCTCTCTGTAGTATAGCAAAATAGAATGCGGAGAAAACGTTGAGAGCACGTTGATACTTTCTGAAAAGTTCCCATAATCCTTTGGAGCGAAAACAGCCGACTTCCCTGTAATGTAAAATGCATTAGCGCCACCTATTGAGGGTCGTCACCAGTTAACACAGCCACAAAGTCATAAACCCCGCGTATTTCTACAATTTATCTTCTTAACATTTTATTAAAAACCTAACCTTAATTACACTGCTTACCTTATGCCTAACACTAACCTTAAATGAAGTACCTTGCTCAGATTCCTATTGACGTTTCAGATGTAATTTAGCGGTTAGAGCGTTGGACCAGTAACCGAAAGGTCGCTGGTTCGAATACCCCAGCCGACAATGTGAAAACCTGTCCATGTGTCCTTGAGCAAGGCACTTAAACCTGATTTGCTCCAGGGGATGACCCTGTAGTTAGGCCGCCATTATAAATAAGAATTTGTTCTTAACTGACTTTCCTAGTTAAATAAAGGTAAAATAAAAAATTGCAAACCGGGAGAGATTAGTTGCAAACAATACACTGATTTGGCATTGTAGAAATATTATACAATTAACACACAGGACTATCTCTGTCCATTCTTAGTGTGTCATTTCGGCTGTGGTGCAAAAAGTACCCAATTGTCATATTTAAGTAAAAGTAAAGATACCTTAATAGTCCGCCAGTTATGTTCTCTTGATAAGTGCATGAATTGGACCATTTTCATGCCCTTCTAAGCATTTAAAATGTAACCAGTACTTTTGGTCAGGAGTGTCAGAGAAAATGTATGGAGTAAAAAGTACACTATTTATTTAGAAATGTAGTGAAGGTAAATTGGTCAGAAATAGAAATAGTAAAGTACATATAGCCAAAAAAAAAACAACTTAAGTAGTACTTTAAAGTATTTTTACTTCAGTACTTTACACCACTGAACTTTGGTAATTTGAGTGGTATTTCTCGAACCTGTGCACTATCAAAAATCCCGTGTTGGCACGTAACGCTAAAAGGACGAAGAACAGTTTCTAAAACTGCATATCTAAGGCTCTGGTCTGTCCAAGAAGTAATGTTAAACGGTATAGACGTTCTCTACTATCCACTTTGTTTTAATTATTATTTTGGGCATAACTGTTGTGTTTTTTTCAAGCGTTCAGAGAGGGTTTAGCTAAAATATATTATAAACATCCATTTAAAAAATATTAAAGTCTAGCCATTCCATAGACAAACGAATATGCAGCCTGGATGGAGGAAAAATCTGGTTATTTTGTAAAAAAAAAAAAAAAACGTTCAGTTGTATGCAGGTTATCTCTAATATAAATGATCGTAAGCGACATTTATATTAGTAGCAGACATACATCCATATTCTTCCACCAGGTGTCACATTTAACTAACAGTATTTTTTATTTTTATTTTTATTTCACCTTTATTTAACCAGGTAGGTCAGTTGAGAACAAGTTCTCATTTGCAACTGCGACCTGGCCAAGACAAAGCAAAGCAGTGCGACAAAAACAACACAGAGTTACACAGTAAACAAACATGGTCAAAAACACAATGGAAAGTCTATATACAGAGTGCAAAATGTAGTGCAAAATGCAGTAAGGTTAAGAGGTAGGACAATAAATAGACCATAGTGGTGAGACAAATTACAGATTATCATCATTAACACTTAATTATTGTGCCACTAGAGGGCAGCACAACAACACAACTCAGTTCATTAAGGGCTTAACCTATAGGCTATGATTATAGTTGGTCAGATATTTATTATTTTATGGTCGGTGTGTTAATTTCCCACATAGCCTTTTGGTGTGCGAACTGTTCCTGGCTATGGAAAACAAGCAATGGCCAGAGTGGAGCATTGCCCACAAACTTCAGTGAACACAACATTAATCGTTTATTGAATTACTCATCATTCCTCATACTATACATAAACTGTATATTTTAGTATTACAGTAATACAGATTCCCCTTCCCTCCCTCTCTTCATCCCTTCCCTCTCCCCACACTCCCTTTCCTCCTCCCCTGACATCCTCGCTCCTCCCTCCCTCCCTCCCTCCCTCGTTTCATAAAACAAGTGCTGCTTGGGGATGGTGTGATGCGCTCACGATAACACGCTCTGTCTCATCCTGTCTAAATGACTGAGCGGCTCTTCCTCTGTTTCTTCCTCTGTTTCTTCCTCTGTTTCTTCCTCTTTTTCCCAGTAAAACACATTGTGTCACTCTCACCTCAGTCAGAGATTGACCCTGTTCTGGAGTTATTATTTTATTGTTTGACAGGAGAGACAGTTCTTTGGCTTTGATGACTCAATAACAGAGGACTTTTGAACTTTCCTGAAACATTTGAAACATTTGTTGTGTTGTCGGGGTGGTTTTCGGTCTTCATCTGTCTACTCTCTCAAAAACCTCTTTCTCTCTCCCTCTCTCTCTTCAACAACCGTGAGATCAAGTCGCTTTTCATCCCTCCATATCTTTCTTTGCTCATTGACCTCTCTCTGTCTGCTTCTTTCTCTCTCTGTCCCCCTCCCTTTACCTCCCTCCCTCAGTTCATCCCTCTCTTTTTCTCTCTCTGTCCTTTCTCTGCCCCCTCTCTCCATCTCTCACTCTCTCCATCTCTCCCTCTCTCCATCTCCCCCTCTCTCCATCTTTGCTTCTCTCCATCTCCATCTCCCCCTTTCCCTCTCCCTCTCTCCATCTCCCCCTCTCTCCACCTCCCCCCTCACTCTCTCCATCTCCCCCTCTCTCCATCTCCCCCTCTCCCTCTCTCCATCTCCCCCTCTCTCCACCTCCCCCCTCACTCTCTCCATCTCCCCCTCTCTCCATCCCCCCCTCTCTCCTTCTCTCCACCTCCCCCTCTCGCTCTCTCCATCTCTCCCTCTCTCCATCGCTCCTACTCTCCTTCTCTCCCCCTCCCCCTCTCTCAATCTCCACCTCTTTCCATCTCTCCATTTCTTCACCTCCCCCTCTCTCCATCTCTCCCTCTCTCCATCTTTCCCTCTCTCCATCTCCCCTCTCTCATCCTCCCCCTCTCCCTCTCTCCATCTCTCCCTCTCTCCATCTCTCCACCTCCCCCTCTCCCTCTCTCCATCTCTCCTTGTCTACACCTCCCCCTCTCTCCATCTCCCCCCTCTTTCTCCTCCATTACATCTTGTTGTATATGTACACATGCTGTGCCTGGTTCCAACCAGTGTTAACAGTGATCCAGACAGCATTACATACTGTAAGTGTGGACGGAAACACTCCATCTACAGTTGAAGTCGGAAGTCTACATACACTTAGGTTGAAGTCATTAAAACACATTTTTCAACCACTCCACAAATTTCATGTTAACAAACTATAGTTTTGGCAAGTCGTTTAGGACATCTACTTTGTGCATGACACAAATAATTATTCCAACAATTGTTTACAGACAGATTATTTCACTTATAATTCACTATATCACAATTCCAGTGGGTCAGAAGTTTACATACACTAAGCTGACTGTGCCTTTAAACAGCTTGGACAATTCCAGAAGATGATGTCATGGCTTTAGAAGCTTCTGATAGGCTAATTTACATAATTTGAGTCAATTGGAGTTGTACCTGTGGATGTATTTCAAGGCCTACCTTCAAACTCAGTGCCTCTTTGCTCGACATCATGGGAAAATCAAAAGAAATCAGCCAAGACCTCAGAAAAAGAATTGTAGACCTCCACAAGTCTGGTTCATCCTTGGGAGCAATTTCCAAACGCCTGAAGGTACCACGTTCATCTGTACAAACAATAGTACGCAAGTATAAACAACATAGGACCACGCAGCCGTCATACCGCTCAGGAAGGAGACACGTTCTGTCTCCTAGAGATGAACGTACTTTGGTGCGAAAAGTGCAAATCAATCCTAGAACAACAACAAAGGAACTTGTGAAGATGCTGGAGGAAACAGGTACAAAAGTATCTATATCCACAGTAAAACGAGTCCTATATCGACATAACCTGAAAGGCTGCTCAGCAAGGAAGAAGCCACTGCTCCAAAACCGCCATAAAAAAGCCAGACTACGGTTTGCAACTTGCACATGGGGACAAAGATCGTACTTTTTGGAAAAATATCCTCTGGTCTGATGAAACAAAAATAGAACTGTTTGGCCATAATGACCATCGTGTGGGGGTGCTTTGCTGCAGGAGGAACTGGTGCACTTCACAAAATAGATGTCATCATGAGGAAGGAAACTTATGTGGATATTTTGGAGCAACATCTCAAGACATCAGTCAGGAAGTTAAAGCTTGGGTCTTCCAAATGGACAATGACCTCAAGCATACTTCCAAAATGGCTTAAGGACAACAAAGTCAAGGTATTGGAGTGGCCATCACAAAGCACTGACCTCAATCCTATAGAAAATGTGTGTGCGAGCAAGGAGGCCTACAAACCTGACTCAGTTACACCAGTTCTGTCAGGAGGAATGGGCCAGAATTCACCCAACTTATTGTGGGAAGCTTGTGGAAGGCTACCCGAAACGTTTGACCCAAGTTAAACAATTTAAAGGCAATGCTACCAAATACTAATTGAGTGTATGTAAACTTCTGACCCACTAGGAATGTAATGAAAGAAATAAAAGCTGAAATAAATCATTCTCTCTACTATTATTCTGACATTTCACATTCTTAAAATAAAGTGGTGATTCTGACTGACCTAAGACAGGGAATTTTTACAAAGATTAAATGTCAGGAATTGTGAAAAACTGAGTTTAAATGTGTTTGGCTAAGGTGTATGTAAACTTCCGACTTCAACTGTAAGGCATTATGCATCCAATGTTCCTACATACATAACAGGGTAACACACACACACAGACATTCCACTCCTGTCTCAAGGTTCGGACGGGTGCTCATTTATTATACAGTTGAAATACAAGTTGTACCAGGCTGCATGTGCTCCAAGAATATAACTTGGTTGTGTTTGGATTTAGGACTGCAGAAAAATAAACTAATTGGTTTGGAGTTTTAGTCTCTGAGCTTTGCACTAGGCTGGATAATATGTGACTTTATATTTTTGGGAGAGGAAAATGTTGCCAAAAACCATAATGATACATGATCATCTCAAATCTATCCGATAATATATAATTTAGTGTGTGTGTGTTAGACAGGGAATGTGTGTGTTGTGAGGCGGGACGGGTGGGGAGGTGACTTTCAGTCAGTCAGCAGCAACATCATTATCTTTCTCTGCAGAGCCACTGCACTGCAGAGGAAACTTGAACTGAGCCAGCTCCCAGGAAAACACACACATAGACACACTGGCACACACACACACACACACACACACACACACGCACGCACGCACGCACGCACACACAGACATTAACACATGTCCAAACTTACTCACACACTGTCATCCTCCTCTACTCTGGTTTATGGTCACTGTTGCAGAGGAGGCTGTGTCACCAGATATTACATATCTGTGTCTGTAAGATATAACTGGCCTTGGATCCGCTTTCAAAAGTATATTTCGGAAGAAAACACTAGTTCCTCTGTACAGAATCATAGTCTTCTAGTTGCTGTTTCATTAATTGTCCCAATGTATGGTTATGTTGCATATTACTGTAGTGACTGTAACACAACATCAAATGCCTACCATAACATTGTAGTATGTCTCTGTATGTATACTGAGTGTACAAAACATTATGAACACCTTCCTAATATTGAGTCGCACCCCCCTTTGCCCTCAGAACAGCCTCAATTTGTCAGGGCATGGACTCTACAAGGTGTCAAAAGCGTTCCACCGTTGTGTCAAGTTGGCTGGATGTCCTTTGGGTGAAGGAACATTATTGATACACACAGGAAACTGTTGAGCGTGAAAAACCCAGCAGTGTTGCAGTTCTTGACACACTGAAACCGGTGCTCCTGGTACCTACTACCATACCCCGTTCATAGGCACTTAAATCTTTTGTCTTACCCATTCACCCTCTGAATAGCACACATACACAATCCATGTCTCAATTGTCTCAAATGTGTATCTGTGTGTGTAGGTAGTTAATAAACCAGCAGTGAAAAGGATCTAGGATCAGCTTCCCATCCCCAAATCCAAACTTCATCCATTAGTTGGGAAAATGCAAAACTGACCGTGTTTATTTTATGAAGAACAGGACCGTGTTTATTTTACGGGCATGCAACACACAACATTTAAAACATTTTTGCAAAGGAAAATGGAAATTAGCTTTTCTGTCCAATCCCTCCCTCCCTCCTTGATAGATGGATGGATAGATGGATAGATGGATAGATGGATGGATGGATGGATGGATGGATGGATGGATGGATGGATAGATAGATACTTTATTGATCCCCGTGGGGAAATTACTTCATCAAGCAGCTACGAAAAACACAGGGCAGGTGCAAAATGCCAGAACGAAATACACAAAAGACAGATACACGATACATGATTGATAGTGCGGCAGTATGAAAAAGTATAAAAATTCACAAAGTCTGGAGTGCAAAAAGCTATAGAAACGCATTGGATAGTATGAGTGAATGACTGAATATGTACACTATACATTGTTATAGTGTTAGGTGAAAGAATTATACAATTATAGCACGTAGATATGAATAAAAAAATATTTTCATGATTAACTATACAGGTCGATGGCAGAGAAAGATACTTAAATAGCTAAATGCGCGTATGATATAAGTGAGGGTAATAATAGTTTACTTAACATACAGTCTGGTTAAATATACAGATAAATTAATATTTGCATTGTTAAATGAACTGTACAGGTAAATGACAGGAAGAGATACTTAAATAGCTAAATGTACGTATGATATAATTTAGGGTAATAATACTAATTCCCTTAAAATACTGTCCTTAAAACAGGGTTAATTACAGGTAAATGCACGTATTGCACATTCGATATACTAAATGCAATAAAAAAAAGATACTACTGACAGGATACTAGTATACAGTCCTGAGTGAATGACTACATAAGTTCAGTCCAAGAGATACTTACAATATTGCACGTGATACGATATAACAACTGTACATGAATATGTACATACAGTGTGCTGAATGAATAAGTCCTGAGTGAATGAGTGATTATAGACCAGAGAGTTACTCACGGATGGATGGATGCCTAATTGTTAAACTAGGTCCTAACACCCCAACAGTTCCAGGTCTATGTTGCCGACGGCATGGCACCCCGGTGAGGCATTAAAAAGTCTAATAGCCGGCTAATATACTGAACAAAAATATACAGTAAATGCAACATGTAAAGTGTTGGTCCCATGAGCTGAAATATGTCATTTACAAAATAGCCTCCAATACTCTACTCAGCATATTGGATGTAGTCTATCACAGTGCCATCCGTTTTGTTACCAAAGCCCCATATACTACCCACCACTGTGACCTGTACACTCTCGTTAGCTGGCCCTCACTAGATGTTCGGCGCCAAACCCACTGGCTCCAGGTCATCTATAACTCTTTGCTAGGTAAATCCCTAGCAACACCCACCCGTAGCATGCGCTCCAGCAGGTATATTTCACTGGTCATCCCCAAAGTAAACACCTCCTTTGGCCGCATTCCTTCCAGTTCACTGCTGCCAATGACTGGAACGAATTGCAAAAATCATTGAAGCTGCAGACTACCATCTCCCTCAATAAATTTAAGCATCAGCTGTCAGAGCAGCTTACCGATCACTGCACCTGTACATAGCCAATCTGTAAATAGCCCATCCTACTACCCCATCCCTATATTTATTATTTTTGCACTCCAGTATCTCTTTTTGCACATCATCATCTGCACATCTATCAGTCCAGTGTTAACGCTAATTTGTAATTATTTCTCCGCTATGGCCTATTTATTGTCCTACCTTCCTAATCTTACTACATTTGCACACAGTGTACGTAGATTTTATATTGTGTTATTGACTGTATTTTTGTTTATTCCCATGTGTAACTCTGTGTTGTTGTTTTTGTTGCACTGATTTGCTTTGTCTTGGCCGTTGGTAGTTGTAAATGAGAACTTTTTCTCAACTGGCCTACCTGGTTAAATAAAGGTGAAATAAATAAATAAAATATATATAGATATAAGATCCCAGTAATTTCCATACACACAAAAAGCTTATTTCTCTCAAAGAGAAAAATATATTCCTGTTAGTGACTATTTCTCCTTTGCCAATATATTCATCCACCTGACAGGTGTGGCATGTCATGAAGCTGCCCAGTCATATGAAATCCATAAATTAGGGCCTAATTAACTTATTTCAATTTATTGATTTCCTTCTATTAACTGTAACTTAGTAAAATCTTGGAAATTATTGAAAATTATGTTTATATTTTTGTTCAGTATATATTTACAGTTGAAATCGGAAGTTTACATACACCTTAGCCAAATACATTTAAACTCAGTTTTTCACAATTCCTGACATTTAACCTTAGTAAAAGGTCCTTGTCATAGGTCAGTTAGGATCACCACTTTACTCCTAAGGATAAACCAGACTTGTGGAGGTCTACAAATGTTTTTTTGAGGTCTGATTTCTTTAGATTTTCCCATGATGTCGAGCAAAGAGGCACTGAGTTTGAAGGTAGGCCTTCAAATACATCCACAGGTACATGTCAATTAGCCTATCAGAAGCTTCTAAAGCCATGACATCATTTTCTGGAATCTTCCAAGCTGTCACAGTCAACTTAGTGTATGTAAACTTCTGACCCACTGGAATTGTGATATAGTGAGTTATAAGTGAAATAATCTGTCTGTAAACAATTGTTGGAAGAATTACTTGTGTCAAGCACAAAGTAGTGTCCTAACCGACTTGCCAAAACTATAGTTTGTTAGCATGAAATCTGTGGAGTGGTTGAAAAATGAGTTTTAATGACTTCAACCTAAGTGTATGTAAACATCTGACTTCAACTCTAGATTACTCTGTGCTGTCTAAGGGTATAGGAGATGAGGAGAGATATCCACATAGGAGTATTGAGATACACCCCAAGTCTCCCCATTCATCCCTGTGGAGAAGTGGATTGAGATACAGCCTAATAGGTCTCTCTGTGCTGTCTGTCTACCAGAATCCACTTGCCTGTCTTAGGCCCAGGAAGCCAGACTCTGGTAATGAGCAGAGATCAGCTTCTCTCCCTGAGCTGTTTACCGACTGACATACAACACACTGTTCCTGACAACTCTGATCCAGAGTCAGTTTTCCCTTCATTACATGTGACAGCATCTCTCTGACCACACTGATCTACTGATCTGAAAACAGATAATATCACGCTGTCACGTCGAACAACTGGAGCTGTCCTCACATTTTGGAATAAGAATATTATAACAATTGTATTCTATTCTATCACTGTAGACAAATCATTGTTAATAGGCCTACCATATTTAGTACATTACCACAAGACATCACTTCCAGTGTTACTACCGTTACCTTGACAACAGCCTCATCACCAGAGAGGATAGATAGGTCTTTACGAGCCCCTCCCCCCCGAAACACAGAACCTAATCATCCCCAGTGTCAGTTTGATGAATACCTGCGTCTCCTGCCACCACCACCACCACCGCCGCTGCCGAGGACAGACACACAGGAAAATAGAAATACTTTCTCTTGAAAAGGGCTGCATTAAAGAAACATGGGAGGCGTCCCAAATGGCACCTTGTACCCTATTTAGTGCACTACTTTTGAGCAGGGTCCATAGGGAATAGGGTGCTGTTTGGGACACATTCATGCTCTTTCTTCCCTCCCTACCAGTCTCTCAGGCAGACTTCGTTTTGTTGTGGGGGGACTGAGTGTTTTGGAGCTCTTGGAATTGTTCACTTTTTGTAAGAGGCCAGCTGTGCACCATGGTTTGGTTTCACTCCATCTGAGACGGCCATCTTGACAGATTACATCCGTTTCCTTACTCACGCCCACTCTACACCTGCTGCTCTCAATGTGTGTTGTGGCAGATGACAGGGAGAGGTGAGGGGAGTGATGATTGAAGGAAGATATCCTGCAGCCCGCTGGCTCCATCCCCGAGCCTTATATGGACTTCCTGCCCCAATGAGGCAAGCCTGTGGATCATGAAGCCATTGAGTGCTTGGGGATAAAAGAGGAAGCGCGGAGAAGAGGGCGAGAGAGAAACGCGTGTTACGGAGAGTATGAGAAGCGAGAGTATTATCTGTGTGAGAACGGATTGTGGACTGTGAACTGGTTGCTGAATTCCCCCCTTTCCCATTGGGTGTAAATATCCATAATACATTCCCCATTTGCAGTCTAGTTGTGCTTGTTTGGTTATTGAACTTGGTGACGTGGAAACCCCACACCCTTGAGCCCGCTACGGTGTGTGTGTGTGTGTGTTTCTCTGCACTCTTTGGCAGTGTGGGATTGGATGAGTGTGAGTGTGCTTCTTGAGTCTTGATTAGATTGGGAAATGTGTGTCTTTGGTTGGAGACTGTGTAGGTCTTCATATGTGTGTGTTTAGTTGGAGACTGTGTAGGTCTTCATATGTGTGTGTTTAGTTGGAGACTGTGTAGGTCTTCATATATGTTTGTGTTTAGTTGGAGACTGTGTAGGTCTTCATATGTGTGTGTGTTTAGTTGGAGACTGTGTAGGTCTTCATATGTGTGTGTGTTTAGTTGGAGACTGTGTAGGTCTTCATATGTGTGTGTTTAGTTGGAGACTGTGTAGGTCTTCATATGTGTGTGTTTAGTTGGAGACTGTGTAGGTCTTCATATGTGTGTTTAGTTGGAGACTGTGTAGGTCTTCATATGTGTGTGTGTGCTTGGGTGTCTGTACAGTTTGATTGTTTATTAGGATCCTCATTATCTTTAGCAGAAGCAGCAGCTACTCTTCCTGGGGTCCAGACAACACACTAAACATGACAAGTAAGACAACACACTAAACATGACAAGTAAGACAACACACTAAACATGACAAGTAAGACAACACACTAAACATGACAAGTAAGACAACACACTAAACATGACAAGTAAGAAAACTCGCACTGTCTACACCTGAAGGAGACCCTCTCCCGCCACCAAGCTAACGACAGCTGGGCTAGCCTTGCAAAGTTGCAATCAAAGTTGCACTCCAACATTATCCCCATTCACATGAATATATATTTCTATAAACGTAATGCAACACTAAATCAGTGACAATATAATTTTTGCTTGTCTTTTCTTGTGCATTTGCGAACATGTGCGTTCAAAAGACCGGAGCATACATAAAACATACCTCTCCTCATCACGCTCTGAGCAAACTGAGGAGTAAAAGCATGGCTCCCGTTGATGACATCACAGCATTATGAAAATTCCCCCCCGGGGATCAATAAAGTACCTATCTATCTATCTATCTATCTATCTATCTATCTATCTATCTATCTATCTATCTATCTATCTATCTATCTATCTATCTATCTATCTATCTATCTATCTATCTATCTATCTATCTATCTATCTATCTATCTATCTATCTATCTATCTATCTATCAACACAATTTAAAAAATAAATACAATAAAATAGTTTACTCTTGAAAGTAGTGTAATACATCTCAAAATAACCTTAAAATAATAAATTAAAATAAATATGAGGGATTTTCGGTGAAATACATAAAGTATATTTTACACCTGTTACACAAGCTCCTTGTAGTTGCACTTTTTAGCAGAACTTTCCCTCTTGTTGTGTCCTCTAGAAGCCAATTCTTGCATGCCCATAAACGGACACGTGTGTGTGTAAGGGATATGCGAGTGCACGTTTGAGGGTGTCTGTTCTGTAACTGTGTGTGTATGTGTGCATCTAAGTGTGCATCTGGGTACAGCTCTCGGTCTCTCTCTCTCTCTCTCTCTCTCTCTCTCTCTCTCTCTCTCTCTCTCTCTCTCTCTCTCTCTCTCTCTCTGCTGTGACCCTGCCTCTAGCAGGACATGTCTAATGAGAAATACTATAAATATCCTGTTGGCCCCCTCACACACACATCCCTCTACGAAGGAGAGGAAACAGGGAACAAGGGAGGGAGGGAGAGAGGCAGGGAGAGAGTGAGGGAGGGAAAGCAAAGGAACAACATGGCATGGATCCCATGTTTTCTCTAACCTTGGAGGAGAGGAGCGAGGGAGTGGAGGGAGGGAGGGAAGGAGCAGTGGAGCAAAATCCTTCTTCCTGCCTCCTTTCAAACACAGAAGCACATGCCCTGTTGTGTTTACCAGAAATCACAGCCCACCATCCCACCAGTTCAACCTGTTAGTCATAGCTGTGTAGGCAGGCCGTCTGACACTGTCTGTACTGTGTTCTCTAACTCTTACTGACAACTACTGTGAACTTCAGAAGGGAGAGATCTTGTTATCATATCTTTCCCATGCCAATAAAGCCCCTTGAATTGAATTGAGAGAGAGAGAGATAGAGAGAGAGAGCGAGAGAGCGAGACACAGGGGATATAAGTGAAAAGAGGGAGAGAAAGGAACAATGGGGCGAAAATAAAAGAGAGATAGAGACAGAGAGAGATAGAAAGAGAGAGAAAGAGAGAGACAGAGAGAGAGGCAGAGAGAGAGAGGCAGAGAGGGAGAGAGAGAGAGAGAGAGAGAGAGAGAGAGAGAGAGAGAGAGAGAGAGAGAGAGAGACAGACAGACAGACAGACAGACAGACAGACAGACAGACAGACAGACAGACAGACAGACAGACAGACAGACAGGCAGGCAGGCAGGCAGGCAGGCAGGCAGGCAGGCAGGCAGGCAGGCAGGCAGGCAGGCAGGCAGGCAGGCAGGCAGGCAGGCAGGCAGGCAGGCAGGCAGACAGACAGACAGACAGACACATGCAAGTAAGAGAGGACAGATTAAAATATTTCAGATCTGTACTGAACAATCAGATTAAAGTGTTTTAATTAGATTGGATTCAGTCTCTGCAGGTGGCTGTCACAGACTCTTGAAGCATCTAAATGGTCAGCTGTGTACTGACTGTAGTAGCAAGCTGCAGTGTGTGTGTCAATGTAGTAGCTAGCTGCAGTGTGTTTGAAACAGCATCTCACACTGACAGCAGAGTAGTTTTAAACACTTTGGTATCTACTGTATCATATCTGACTCTAATGTATTATTCCCACTCATGTTGGAGAGATGACAGTTCCAAACAGAGAGGTGTTGTTTTTAGAGAGCCCTCTGGTGACAGACTGTATCTAAGTGTTGGGGGAGCATGGGGGTTGAGAGTAGCAGACAAGTGAGACATGTCTTTGTAACAAAACAAAACAAAAAACGTATTCTATTGTATTCTGTTATATTCTGTGCTTTTCTCTTCTACTCGTAAAGACCACTTGGTGTCAACTTGGAAAGGTCTATAGAGAATAGGTGTCAACTTGGAAAGGTCTATAGAGGATAGGTGTCAACTTGGATCTTCTCCGCTAACTTCACACCTCCTTCAATCTCACAGTTTATCCCGATTCATATTCACCCCGACATGAAATCCCCACAAGCATGGTACATTCAACTAGCGCCACTAGAGTAGCTGATCTGGGTAGATGGGTGTTAGCCTGGTCCCAGATCTGTTTGCGCTGTCTCACCAACTAATGACCATAGGAGTTGGCGAGACAGAACAACCTGATCTGGGACCAGGCTAACAACCAACATGTCAGTTAAACTGTCCTAGTGTCGTATATGAATCTAATTATTGCATTTCCACGTCACCGAATATAGCAAGATAACCATGCTGATTTGAGTGGAAAATACATCTGAATTGAAGACAGCAGCATTTGAATCATTAAATGCCGTAACACTGTGCCTTTATCGTCCCTCCAACAAAGTCATACCAATGACACTGTCTGTGCTCTGGTAACTGAATCAGTGTGTAGTGATGTAAGATTATTCATTCATAATTATTCAAAACTTTATTTAGCATTCTTAATCAAGACAGTACATATGTTTCTCAGTTGTCTGAAAGATTTCCAGTCCACTACACAGTCAGTTTTCCTTGCTTTGTCCCAGGCCTGATTTCTCATATGAATGAGCTTAGATAGATCTTCGGAGCTATCTTTGACTCTGAATTGTTTAAAATGGGCGTGTTTATCAACCAGATGAATAAATATGAATGATACATTCTCTAAAGCCAACTCAGAGTCAGGAGCACAGGAAACAGTGGCTAAATCAAAGAAGAAAATGTCAGGTAAAAACCCTTAATTAAAAAATGATTAGTATTTTGCTAGTTCATATCTCTAATACATACTATGGGTCAATGATCACTGGGAGTTATTAGTAAGATTTAAATCAATCAATGAGGAATTAACAGGATGTTTCACATTTAGCTGTGTGGGTCTTGAGGTCAATTGAGTCAGATTAAAATCAATGCATATACTCTTAAATTGATCTGAGGCCGGGGATAGTCAATCCAGATTCACATCCCCTAAAATGTATTCTGGATTATTCTGGACATCTACAGTGGGGAGAACAAGTATTTGATACACTGCCGATTTTGCAGGTTTTCCTACTTACAAAGCATGTAGAGGTCTGTAATTTTTATCATAGGTACACTTCAACTGTGAGAGACGGAATCAAAAATCCAGAAAATCACATTGTATGATTTTTAAATAATTAATTTGCATTTTATTGCATGACATAAGTATTTGATCACCTACCAACCAGTAAGAATTCCGGCTCTCACAGACCTGTTAGTTTTTCTTTAAGAAGCCCTCCTGTTCTCCACTCATTACCTGTATTAACTGCACCTGTTTGAACTCGTTACCTGTATAAAAGACACCTGTCCACACACTCAATCAAACAGACTCCAACCTCTCCACAATGGCCAAGACCAGAGAGCTGTGTAAGGACATCAGGGATAAAATTGTAGACCTGCACAAGGCTGGGATGGGCTACAGGACAATAGGCAAGCAGCTTGGTGAGAAGGCAACAACTGTTGGCGCAAATATTAGAAAATGGAAGAAGTTCAAGATGACGGTCAATCTCCCTCGGCCTGGGGCACCATGCAAGATCTCACCTCGTGGGGCATCAATGATCATGAGAAGGTGAGGGATCATCCCAGAACTACACGGCAGGACCTGGTCAATGACCTGAAGAGAGCTGGGACCACAGTCTCAAAGAAAACCATTAGTAACACACTACGCCGTCATGGATTAAAATCCTGCAGAGCACGCAAGGTCCCCCTGCTCAAGCCAGCGCATGTCCAGGCCCGTCTGAAGTTTGCCAATGACCATCTGGATGATCCAGAGGAGGAATGGGAGAAGGTCATGTGGTCTGATGAGACAAAAATAGAGCTTTTTGGTCTAAACTCCACTCGCCGTGTTTGGAGGAAGAAGAAGGATGAGTACAACCCCAAGAACACCATCCCAACCGTGAAGCATGGAGGTGGAAACATCATTCTTTGGGGATGCTTTTCTGCAAAGGGGACAGGACGACTGCACCATATTGAGGGGAGGATGGATGGGGCCATGTATCGCGAGATCTTGGCCAACAACCTCCTTCCCACAGTAAGAGCATTGAAGATGGGTCGTGGCTGGGTCTTCCAGCATGACAACAACCCGAAACACACAGCCAGGGCAACTAAGGAGTGGCTCCGTAAGAAGCATCTCAAGGTCCTGGAGTGGCCTAGCCAGTCTCCAGACCTGAACCCAATAGAAAATCTTTGGAGGGAGATGAAAGTCCGTATTGCCCATCGACAGCCCCGAAACCTGAAGGATCTGGAGAAGGTCTGTATGGAGGAGTGGGCCAAAATCCCTGCTGCAGTGTGTGCAAACCTGGTCAAGAACTACAGGAAACGTATGATCTCTGTAATTGCAAACAAATGTTTCTGTACCAAATATTAAGTTCTGCTTTTCTGATGTATCAAATACTTATGTCATGCAATAAAATGCAAAGGAATTACTTAAACATCATACAATGTGATTTTCTGGATTTTTGTTTTAGATTCCGTCACTCACACTTGAAGAGTACCTATGATAAAAATTACAGACTTCTACATGCTTTGTAAGTGGGAAAACCTGCAAAATCGGCAGTGTATCAAATATGTATTTATCAGAGACAAAACCATTTAACCATGTTTTCGAGAGAACCAGAATGTCAGGACATGAGTCCTGTACCCAAATGTCAATTGTGTCCATTTTTGAAATCATACTTGCCACATTGAGGTGCATTAGCCCAAGTCGTGTGCTCTACAGGGAATAGGGTGCCATTTGAGATGCACTCCAAGAGTGCCATGCATTGACTTTGCTCCTGCTGATTTGTTCGGGTCCCGTGCATTTTGTCATCCTCTACTTACCAAAGCTTTTAAGTGGATTGATTTCTGCTAGCGCCGGCCTCAGAAGGTCAGGACTCAATCACTCATTCCCCCACACCACTCAACACTTCTTGGCCGTATGCCAACCAACTTCGGCTCTGATTGGCTTACCTCAAGGTGGGCTGGAGTCTCATTGGTCGTAGCGCCAGATGGATGGGGGCTGTTGATTGGCTGAGGGGAAATCTGCATGGAAAGGGAATACGGCTTCCCTCTCACTTTAAATTTTTTTCTCTGGCCGTCTCTTTGGCTCTCATTCTCGCTCTCTCCGTCCCTCTGAGGCAAAAGTAAAAGCAGACTGTACGGGGACTGATAACCTCTGATGCCAGCCTAGATTTACATCAGAGGACAGAAGGAGAGGGGGATGTGTGGAGGGACATCCATAGAGAGAGAGAGTGAGTGTTAGAGAGAGATTCAGACAGAGAAGGAGAAAGCAGGCAAGAGAGAGAGTCATCAGACCGAGAAATAATGAAATAGAGAGAGAGAGAGAGAAAGAGGGATAGGGAGAGGGAGAGAGTTGGCACAAATATCATCTATCTTAGCCATGAAACAGGCTCGTACAGCCCATTCTCAACCTCCAATAACATAACAGCCTACAGCAGCAGATCATCATCCAGCACAGTACAGAGTTGGGATCAGTGTGCTCTGTACTCCACTGAAGGCTCAACTCTTTTTGGCCGACTGATGCGTTTCCCATCTCTCGGAACAGTCCTATGGGCCCTGGGCAAAAGTAGTGCACTATATAGAGAATAGGGTGCATATTGGGAAGCATCCCAAATGTCCCTGGTTCACCCCAATCTCAAATCTGAATGATTCAATCAGGACAAATGGCTAAAATGGGCCTCCTCCAAAAGATCCTTCACTCCCTTTGGAAAAACGCCCCATGGACATTTATTCATTCTCCCTTTTGGTCACGGCATGCAGAATGGATTGGTTGGAGAAAAATGTTGAGTCACCGGGAAAGAGAAGCTAATAGTTTGACTCATCATCACGGATCAAGAGGGCACGAATAATAGAGCCCCCATCTGACTGAACAGCAGAGAGAGACAGAGAAAGAAAGGAGAGGAAGAGCGAGACTAGAGAGAGAGAGATAGAAAGAGAGAGGGAGAGAGAAAGAAAGAGAGAGGGTGAGAGAGGGAGGACAGAGAGAGAGAGGAAAAATTGTAAAAATAAAACGTGTTATTATTTTTTTAAAGGCTGTATAGCTTCTTGCAGTTCACAAGTTCATGCTGGTGTACGTGCATGTACAGTTGAAGTCGGAAGTTTACATAAACTTAGGTTGAAGTCATTTTTAAACCACTCCATAGATTTCATATTTACAAACTATAGTTTTGGCAAGTCGGTTAGGACATCTACTTTGTGCATGACAAAAGTAATTCTTCAAAAAATTGTAGACAGACAGATTATTTCACTTATAATTCATTAAATCACAATTCCAGTGGGTCAGAAGTTTACATACACTAAGTTGACTGTGCCTTTAAACAGCTTGGAAAATTCCAGAAGATGATGTCATGGCTTTAGAAGCTTCTGATAGGCTAACTGACATCATTTGAGTCAATTTGAGGTGTACCTGTGGATGTATTTCAAGGCATACCTTCAAACTCAGTGCCTCTTGGCTCGACATCATGGGAAAATCAAAAGAAAAATTGCAAAATGGTCAAGGTATTGGAGTGGCCATCACAAAGCCCTGACCTCAATCCTATAGAAAGTTTTATTGGCAGAACTGAAAAAGCGTTTGCCAGCTAGGAGGCCTACAAACCTGTCTCAGTTACACCAGTTCTGACAGGAGGAATGGGCCAAAATTCACCCAACTTATTGTGGGAAGCTACCCGAAACATTTGACCCAAGTTAAACAATTTAAAGGTAATGCTACCAAATTCTAATTGAGTGTATGTAAACTTCTGACCCACTGGGAATGTAATGAAAGAAATAATAGCCGAAATAAATCATTCTCTCAACTATTATTCTGACATTTCACATTCTTAAAATAAAGTGGTGATCCTAACTGACCTAAGACAGGGAATTTTTACTAGGATTAAAAGTCAGGAATTGTGAAAAACTTAGTTTAAATGTATTTGGCTAAGGTGTATATAAACTTCCAACTTCAACTGTATGTATGTGTGGGTGGGGTTGAAACCCGAAATCCCCTGAACAGACAGTGAAAGGTGCTTGACCGATTCAAGTCAAGGAACCGTGGCTCTATTTCCTTCTAATCACTGTCTAGAGAGGTTCCTGTTGTTTTACTAGAATAACCACCTGTTGCTACAGAACGAGACGACACAATTTGGTACTGTTACTCCAGTTTCTCTCTCATCCTTCATCCTTCATACACATACCAAGATCACGTGTCTACTCATACTATGCAATGCCTTTCTATAGCTTTTTGCACTCCAGACTTCTTGTATTTTCATACTTTTTCATACTGCCGCACTATGTATCATGTATCGTGTATCTGTCTTTTGTGTATTTCGATCTGGCATTTTGAACCTGCCCTGTGTTTTTCGTTGCTGCTTGACAAAGTAATTTCCACTCAGGGATCAATATAGTACCTATCTTGTAGATGCTTGCTTAAGATAGTTTGACTATAAAGGACTGTTATACTCCTTGTGTCATCGAGCCCTCGGCCGTACACCTCAGAAGTGCAAGCCCGAACGGCTACATTGTTGCAATAATAAATAAATAAAGTATAATTGTTTAAAGAAATAACAAAGTATCTCCTTATTGGTTAGCTTTTCCACTACAGGATACAGTGGAATGATAAAAGCTACTTAGCCAGCTCTCATTAACGATGCGTCCTGTGAGCTGTGGCCAACAATGTCAGTAGCATGAAATACTTAGTTAATCATATGATTACAGTCATATACTGTATCAAGGGGCCGCCCAATCACAGAGCGCGAATCAAAACAGCTAATTGGCCCAGGGGGCCGCTGCTGGAAGTAATCAGAGCTGACATTGGGTTCCTGTGGGGAAGCATGTTTGTGTTCGCCTCCCTGAAGGGCCTCCTCTCCACCACTGACTGACACTTTCACTTTCAATTAGAAGACCTTAGGATGGGGGAGAGAGATGGAGGAGAGAGAAAGGACGGATGGACGGACGGGAAGAGAAGAAGAGAGAGAGGGGGAGGGGAGAGAGAGAGAGAGAGAGAGAGAGAGAGAGAGAGAGAGGATGGACGGGAAGAGAAGAAATGAGAGAGGGGGAGTGGAGAGAGAGAGAGAGAGAGAGAGAGAGGACGGATAGACGGGAAGAGAAGAGAGACAGAGAGAGCGGGAGAGGGAGAAAGAGACAGAGAAGATCTCTCTAATCTGTGGCCCTCATCAACAGTGTGGATTAAATATAGATGGTGGAAGTATGAAAAATGGAGGGGAATCATTAGAAGAAAATCAGCCTTTTCTTTTTACTCTGCTACAGGACTTGCTAGTCCATCATACAATAGGACACCTCAATCATCAATGTGATTTGTGGCGTGGTAAAATAGTCCGAATTTTAGATCAATATTAATTCTGAGAAACCTCTCTAACCGAGAATAAAAAAGCACGCTGAGACCAAAGTCAAAACACTACCCTGCCAACCTTCTTCTCTGAATAACGCGATGCAGTTTCATTCGTTTCATTCCCCTTTCTGCATGCTGAAATAATAGAACCATATAAGCTCAAACCATAGCTAGTACTGACATGGTAAACCTATAGTTTAGTCTTTCCCCACAAGGGTTGACAAACGCTGTCAAAACGGTTGACAAACGCTATGCAGCAGTTTGTGAGCATAGTCCTACCCTGCCCAAATACTAGATAAACAGTCCAACTTGGCACTGCAATTGGCATATTCTCACACCAGATTAACGTTTGTATCATCTCACACACACAGAAAGAAAACCTTGGAAGATTGTTTTTATCTCCAGTTATCCCTCAATGGCTGGCTTGGTGAGGCATTATGCTGTAAAGTGTGTTGAGACCCGTGTTGACTTGACTTGTTCAGGGCAGTCAGGTCTGCTTTATAGCTGTTACAACCCCACTGGGAGAGAGGGAGAGAGACAGGGATGGAGACAAAGAGAAAGTTAACGAGGAGGGGATAGGGGGAGGAGGGAGTCAGGCTGCAGCTAGAATAGTTGACCTGCATTGTTCTTTCCAGGAAACACCAATGTCATGCACCTACAAAACACTGACCAGGTGAATCCAGGTGAAACTCTGACCCCTTCTTGATGTCACTTTTTAAATCCACTTCAATCAGTGTAGATGAACGGGAGGAGACAGGTTAAAGAGCCTTGAGACAATTGAGGCACCGGTATGAGTGTGTCAAGAACTGCAACGCTACTGGGTTTTTCACGCTCAACAGTTTCCCATGTGTATCAAGAATGGTCCACCATCAGCCAATTTGACACAACTATGGGAAGCATTGGAGTCAACATGGGCCAGCATGCCTGTGGTATGCTTTCCACACCTTGTAATAAATTTTACCTTTATTTAACTAGGCAAGTCAGTTAAGAACAAATTCTTGGGCCTCCCGAGTGGTCGCAGTGCAAGCTGCATTAATACAGATGTGGGTTCGAGCCCCGTCTGTGTCGCAGCCGGCCGCGACCGGGAGACCCATGAGGCGACGCGCAATTGGCCCAGCGTCGTCCGGGTTAGGGGAGGGTTTGGCCGGTCGGGTTGTCCTTGTCCCATCGTGCTCTAGCATCTCCTGTGGCGGGCCGGGCGCATGCACGTTGACTCAGTCGCCAGGTAGACGGTGGTTCCTCCGACACATTGGTGCGGCTGGCTTCCGGGTTATGCGTTCATTGTGTCAAGAAGCAGTGTGGCTTTGTGGGTTGTGTTTCGGAGGACGCACGGCTCTCGACCTTCGCCTCTTCCGAGTCCGTACAGGAGTTGTAGCGATGGGACAAGACTGTAACTACCAATTGAGAAGAAAATGGGGTAAAAAAGTACAATAATTTAAAAAAATAAGAACAAATTTACAATGACGGCCTACCCCGGCCAAACTCGGACGACGCTGGGCCAATTGTGCGCCGCCCTATGGGACTCCCAATACACAGCCGGATTGTGATACAGTCTTGTAGAGTCCATGCCCAACGTTTTGAGGCTGTTCTGAGGGCAACTCAATATAAAAAAAAGTGTTCCTAATGATTTGTACACTTAGTGTACACGAGAGAGAGCGAGAGAGAGAGGGAGGTGGAGGGAGTAGCGCATACAACAGAGAGACAATGAGCCAGGACGATAAGAAGAAAAAAAGAGAGAAAGAGAGAGAGTGCGTGAGACAGAGGGTGATAAACATTTCAGAGACAAACAGTCCAGTGAAGGCCAATTTGAACCATTATGACCCGTCCTGCGGTCATTAAGAGTTAGTGGAAACTAGATTAATATGTAGATTAGACAGTATTCATCTTCTCTCTTTATGGCCAGGTTTTTATATTCAAACTTTTGCATCTCCATGCAAAATATATGCTCTGTTATCTGCTTTTGCTTGTCCCCTTGTCACAGTTATTCTGACAAAATGTGTCAAGCTTTATTGATACTTACACAGGACAGCTAACGGAGGTGCCCATCTTTGAGTTTGACCCCAAAATGTATTTAGCACTGGGTTTGAGTGTAACTAAACGCCAAAATTGAATTTGAGGGCCAGGCGAAGCGAGAGTTAGCAAAAACACTAACTCGATTTTCAGTCTCACCTCAACTCTCTTGGCCTCTCTTGGCCTAAATTGGCCTTTCCCCCAACACTTAGAGCAGAAGAGGGGATGCGTGGCAGGAAGTTAGCCTGTGGCGGGGTGACATCAGCCATTAACTGGGTCTAGAGACTTAACAGAGAAACCTTTGTCTGTTTTTTTATGCATGGACATCACCAGAGCTCCCTAATTAGATTTAATTTAGTTTAAATTTATGTACATAGAGAGTTGAGGGTTCTGGTTATTGCTAAATGCCCTGGAGAAGACTAACCGTAGAAGCTCGCTATACTGCACTAACCACTCATGCGCTTACACTTGCACTGCAATGTCAGGATACATTCTAGCAAAATAGTTAGCGCTTTAGGCGTTTCTTTCTTGTGCATGCTGTCTTTATCTGTCATTGTCCCTGTCCCTCTCCTGACTCTCTCCTGTCTCTCTCCTGTCCCTCTCCTGACACTCTCCTGTCCCTCTCCTGTCCCTCTCCTGTCTCTCTCCTGTCCCTCTCCTGACACTCTCCTGTCCCTCTCCTGTCCCTCTCCTGTCCCTCTCCTGTCCCTCTCCTGTCCCTCTCCAGACCCTCTCCTGACACTCTCCTGTCCCTCTCCTGTCCCTCTCCTGAATCTCTCCTGTCCCTCTCCTGAATCTCTCCTGTCCCTCTCCTGAATCTCTCCTGACTCTCTCCTGACCCTCTCCAGACCCTCTCCAGACTCTCTCCTGAATCTCTCCTGACTCTCTCCTGACTCTCTCCTGACTCTCTCCTGACTCTCTCCTGTCCCTCTCCTGTCCCTCTCCTGTCCCTCTCCTGACACTCTCCTGTCCCTCTCCTGACTCTCTCCTGTCCCTCTCCTGTACCTCTCCTGTCCCTCTCCTGTCCCTCTCCTGACACTCTCCTGTCCCTCTCCTGACACTCTCCTGTCCCTCTCCTGTCCCTCTCCTGTCCCTCTCCTGACTCTCTCCAGACCCTCTCCTGACTCTCTCCTGACCCTCTCCTGACTCTCTCCAGACCCTCTCCAGACTCTCTCCTGAATCTCTCCTGACTCTCTCCTGACTCTCTCCTGACTCTCTCCTGACTCTCTCCAGACCCTCTCCTGACCCTCTCCTGACTCTCTCCAGACCCTCTCCTGACTCTCTCCTGACCCTCTCCAGACCCTCTCCTGACTCTCTCCTGACCCTCTCCTGACTCTCTCCAGACCCTCTCCAGACCCTCTCCTGACCCTCTCCAGACCCTCTCCTGAATCTCTCCTGACCCTCTCCTGACTCTCTCCAGACCCTCTCCAGACTCTCTCCTGACCCTCTCCAGACCCTCTCCTGACTCTCTCCTGACCCTCTCCAGACCCTCTCCTGAATCTCTCCTGACTCTCTCCTGACCCTCTCCAGACCCTCTCCTGAATCTCTCCTGACTCTCTCCTGACCCTCTCCAGACCCTCTCCTGAATCTCTCCTGACTCTCTCCTGACCCTCTCCTGACTCTCTCCTGACTCTCTCCTGACCCTCTCCTGACCCACTCTTTTTCACTTTGGCTCTTTTCTTTGTCATACTTCCTACATACTTTCACTCTTCTTCCGTGCTTTCTCAGATTTTCTTCTCACTCTTTGTTCCTAAATCTCCCAATTCTTAATTTCACTCATCACCCCTGCTCTCTCTCTCACTCCCATATCTCTCTCCATCCCTCTCTCTCTCTCTCTCTCGGTGTATGCATGTTAATGGCAGTAGACACAAGTGTGTGTGCGTGGTGTGTGTGTGTGTGTGTCTGTGTCTGTGTCTGTGTCTGTGTGTGTGTGTGTGTGTGTGTGTGTGTGTGTGTGTGTGTGTGTGTGTGTGTGTGTGTGTGAGTGTGTGTGTGTGTGTGTGTGTGTGTGTGTGTGTGTGTGTGTGTGTGTGTGTGTGTGTGTGTGTGTGTGTGTGTGTGTGTGTGTGTGTGTGTGTGTGTGTGAGTGAGTGAGTGAGAGAGGCCGAGCTGGTAGCCAGGAAAACAGGCCTCTCACAGGATGGGGAGGCTGCTCCATAATGATATTACACAGATTGGCCTGCTGATAGCTTTTAACCAAAAAAACTAAAAACAACCCTAACCTTAATCCAATAAAGACATTACAGTGATATCCAGTCAGTGAATAACTAACTCTATTGAATGAGAGATTTCTGCCTCAGGAAGCCATCCTTTGTATGCGCAGTGGCTTAGTTGAGGATTCCACCATTATGCTATAGATAAATACGTTCGGCTTGCGATGCTGGAAGACAGTGAGTTAAATTAATAATAAACTGATTCTTGATGGAATTTAATCTGTAACATACAGAGAACTGGACTGTTTCAGCTTGTATTTACCAAGAAAGGAATGCAACCAGGAATGTGAGCAACATTCAGGTACACAAAAAATTATTAAAATGTAAACGGCTTGTTTTACTGAATCCTTTACTAACATGGAGGAGTCATTATCATTATTATACCATTACCATGTCACCATGTAACGGTTAAGAAAATACCAGGTAAGTAATGGAGCATACAAAGAAGCCTACCTGGAAAAAGTGTGTGTGGATAAGTGTGTGTGCGTGGTGTGTGTGTGTGTGAGTGTGTGAGTGAAGAGTGAATGAGTGAGTGAGTGAGTGAGTGAGTGAGTGAGTGAGTGAGTGAGTGAGTGAGTGAGTGAGTGAGTGAGTGAGTGAGTGAGTGAGTGAGTGAGTGAGTGAGTGAGTGAGTGAGTGAGTGAGTGAGTGAGTGAGTGAGAGAGGCCAAGCTGGTAGCCAGGAAAACAGGCCTCTCACAGGATGGGGAAACTGTTCCATAATGATATTACACAGATTGGCCTGCTGATAGCCTTTAACTGGCCTGGCTCACACAGAAAACACCTTCTATTCACAGGGCTATTACATCCTGTTTCTAAGACAGGGTATTTTATTACCAAAATGTGGCAAGCCCACCTACTCGAAATACACAATGAAATGCACACTGACTGAAAACAAATGGGGACAGAAAGAGGCCTACACATTGCAAATCCATTTCCTGAAATAGAAGTATTGAATCATCGCCAGAATGATGTGGTTAAAGGAACCGTCCAGTGTAAATCTCACTTTTCAAAGTTCATATTATTTTAACCAAATAATGTTATTGACTCATACTCATTTGTGGCCAAAGGATAAATGGGAGAAAAACCCCTTAAAAAACCCTACCTCAAACGTCTATCTTGCAGTATATTTAAGCATTAAATGACCTGGTATGTTGGTGTGTTGATCAGTTTTACAGTTGAAATACATTATTTGTGTGTTTTTGCCCAAGTAACTGTCCAGTGCTTCCAGATTCGTATGAATTATTTAATTCAAATAAAGGATGAGAAAATAACATTATTTATGTATGAGTTAAGAGAATATGAACTTTGAAAAGTGAGATTTTCACTGGACAGTTACTTTAAAACTGCAACATTTGCAGGAAATTAGTTTTAAAAGTGAAAATGTGAAGAATAGCATGAGATTAACTATAAAGCGTCCCATTTTTCTCTCTGTCTGCCCCATGTCAAAATGTATAGAATTGCAGAAAATGTGCTTTAAAACTGCACCCCTCAAAATACCCCTCCACCCCTCAAAGTACCCCCCAATCCCTCAAAATACCCCTCCTTCCCACAAAATACCCCTCCACCCCTCAAAGTACCCCCCAATCCCTCAAAATATCCCTCCTTCCCTCAAAATACCCCTCCATCCATCAAAATACCACTCAATCCCTCAACATGCCCCTCAACCTTTTAAAATACCCCTCCATCCCTCAAGATACCCATCCATTCCTCAAAAGACGCATAACAACTATATTAACAATATAGGCCCATTTATTCTTGAAGAATATACAGTACATACATATATGTACTGTATATATTCTCAATCCATTCCTTACTTAGATTTATGTGTATTTCGGTACATGTTGTGAAACTGTTAGATATTATTCTTAGATAGTACTGCACTGTCGGGGCTAGAAGCACAAGCATTTCGCTACACCCACAATAACATCTGCTAAACACGTGTATGTGTGTAACATTTCCTCATCTGCCACCCCTTCTAATGCAACTATCCCCGATGCTTCTCCCTCTTTTTCCCCTGACCCGCTACAAAGTTTTTCCCTGGAGGCA
This sequence comes from Thymallus thymallus, assembly GCA_023634145.1. Taxonomy (NCBI): domain Eukaryota; kingdom Metazoa; phylum Chordata; class Actinopteri; order Salmoniformes; family Salmonidae; genus Thymallus; species Thymallus thymallus. The sequence goes on from CM042421.1 coordinate 8,653,069, forward strand.
GTTATGAGTCCGAGGCTCCTGAAACTTTACCCCAAAAAAACATCTGGGTCAGATGGTTTAGGGTTTAGACCCTTTCTTCTTTAAGGTTGATGCCCCTATCGTCGCCAAGCCTATCTCCAACCTTTTTAACCTGTCTCTCCGTTCTGGGGAGTTTCCCATTGCTTGGAAGGCAGCCACGGTTATTTATTTTTTTAAAGAGGAGATAAATCTTATCCTAACTGTTATAGGCCTATTTCTATTTTGCCCTGTTTATCAAAAGTGTTAGAAAAACGTGTCAATAATCAACTGACTGGCTTTCTTGATCTTTATAGTATTCTCTCTGGTAGGCAATCTGGTTTCCGCTCAGGTTATGGATGTGCCACTGCAACATTAAAGGTCCTCAATGATTTCACCACTGCCCTTGAATCTAAGCAATGTTGTGCTGCTATTTTTATTGACTTGGCCAAAGCTTTTGATACAGTAGACCATTCCATTCTTGTGGGCCGGCTAAGGAGTATTGGTGTCTCTGAGAGGTCTTTGTTCTGGTTTGTCTTTGTTCTGGTTTCCTCTCTCAAAGAGTGCAGTGTATAAAGTCAGAAGGTCTGCTGTCTCAGCCACTTCCTGTCACCAAGGGAGTACCCCAAGGCTCAATCCTAGGCCCCACACTCTTCTCAATTGACATCAACAACATAGCTCAGGCAGCAGGAAGCTCTCTCATCCATTTATATGCAGATGATACAGTCTTATACTCAGCTAGCCCATCCCCGGATTTTGTGTTAAATGCTCTACAAAATAGCTTTCTTAGTGTCCAACAAGCTTTCTCTACCCTTAACCTTGTTCTGAACACCTCCAAAACAAAGGTCATGTGGTTTGGTAAGAAGAATGCTCCTCTCGCCACAGGTGTGATTACTACCTCTGAGGGTTTAGAGCTTGAGGTAGTCACCTCATACAAGTACTTGGGAGTATGGCTAGACGGTACACTGTCCTTCTCTCAGCACATATCAAAGCTGCAGGCTAAAGTTAAATCTAGACTTGGTTTCCTCAGCTGCCTAACTAACCCTGATTCAGATGACCATCCTACCCATGCTAGATTATGGAGACATGATTTATAGATTGGCAGGTAAGGGTGCTCTCGAGCGGCTAGATGTTCTTTACCATTCGGCCATCAGTTTTGCCACCAATGTTCCTTATAGGACACATCACTGCACTCTATACTCCTCTGTAAACTGGTCATCTCTGTATACCCATCGCAAGACCCATTGGTTGATGCTTATTTATAAAACCCTCCTAGGGGGGAGTGAGGCCTATCTGAGATATCTACTGCAGCCCTCATACTCCACATATAACACACGTTCTGCCAGTCACATTCTGTTAAAGGTCCCTAAAGCACACACATCCCTGGGTCGCTCGTCTTTTCAGTTCGCTGCAGCTAGCGACTGGAACGAGCTGCAACAAACACTCAAACTGGACAGTTTTATCTCAATCTCTTCATTCAAAGACTCAATCATGGACACTCTTACTGACAGTTGTGGCTACTTTGTGTGATGTACTGTCATCTCTACCTTCTTGCCCTTTATACTGTTGTCTGTGCCCAATAATGTTTGTACCATGTTTTGTGCTGATACCATGTTGTGTTGCTACCATGCTGTGTTGTCATGTGTTGCTGCCTTGCTATGTTGTTATCTTAGGTATCTCTTTTGGTAGTGTGGTTTTGTCTCTCTTGCCGTGATGTGTGTTTCGTCCTATATTTATTTATATTTTTAATTCCATCCCCCGTCCCCGCAGTAGGTATTTTGCCTTTTGGTAGGCTGTCATTGTAAATAAGAATTTGTTCTTAACTGACTTGCCTAGTTAAATAAAGGTAAATAAAAACTAAAATGTGACCAATAAAATTTGATTTGATTTGATTTAACCTTCTTATCATTCAGCTGTGTAGTGTTAGGGGGCTGAAAAAAAAAAACACCATCTTGTTATTAGACTTTGTCCCTTCTAGTAATTCTATTTCTATGGTTACAATGCAATCCCACACTCAATCACATCCCTGGCTGAAACTATTGTCTACACCATTGTTTTCCAACTCTGGTCCTCTAGTACCCCCAACAGTACAACGTTTTCATAGTAGCCCTTGACAAACACACCTTATTTCAAATCAGTGAGGGCTTGATGATTAGTTGACAAGTTGAATCAGGTGTGCATGTCAAGGGTTATGATAACAATGTGTACTGTTGCAGGTAATCGAGGACCATGGTTTGGAAACACTGGTCTACACAGTGGATATCGCGTAAAACACCAGACAAAATAGCTGTGGGACAGTTCCACGTCAGTAGAGACATCAACAAACAACATCTGCAAACACTTTGCATTGTATCTGTTCTGCTCAATACATGGCTGTCTACTCCAGAGGCTTGGATACAGATCAACGTAGCGGCTCGGCTTTGAACCTGTTTCTATTAACATTCTGGAGCTGAATTTATTTACAGCTCATCTTCTGAGGCGAGCATCCGTCTAAAAAAGAAGAAAGGGGCTTAAAGGAGAGATGAATAGAGATCTACGACTAAGGAGGGAGTGGGAGAGGAATGCAGCAGATGAGAGAGAGAATGAGAGAGAGAAAGAGAGAGAGGGGGGAGAGGGAGGGAGGGAGAGAGAGAGAGAGAGAGAGAGAGAGAGAGAGAGAGAGAGAGAGAGAGAGAGAGAGAGAGAGAGAGAGAGAGAGAGAGAGAGAGAGAGAGAGAGAGAGAGAGAGAGAGAGAATCATATGAATAAATCCCACCTTGGGCAGATCAGAGTGTAGCAGAGAGTTGGGCTAAAACTAAAACAAGATTAGTGTGAAAATTGTGTGTGTGTGTGTGTGTGTGTGTGTGTGTGTGTGTGTGTGTGTGTGTCTTGTTAGTCAGTGTGTAGGCAGTGAAATCCCTTTCCTGGTGGCTTTTAAAGCTTTCCTCTGGTGCCCATTATCTGGGATAATATCCCTTTCACACAACGTTTCATAAACGTTAGATCTCCATCAGATCCCCATCCAGCGGTAAGGTCACGCTGGACATTATGAAAACCTTTCAAGTTGCAGATAATGTATGAACAGATAATGTTAATCCAAGTTTTATATGCAACTGTAAGCCATAAGTGATCATTACAGGTGTTTTAGGGATTCTTTCCAGTGCATAAAACAGAAACATTTCCTCATGTGTCACGAGAGGGTGCATACATCGACCAAGACGCAGCGCAGGGATTATAGTTCGACATTTTTATTATTTACTATGTATATAAATATCCAAATGAACGAACTATACAAAACAAAACAAACACGATAGACAAAACGTCACATTCACCAAAACAAACATGAATGAACGGACGTAACAACTGTGGCACACTTACTGTCACCGTGACAACAACCCACATCCCCGGTTTGGAACATACAAACCTATGTAGGATCCCTAATTAGAGACGATGCACTGCAGCTGCCTCTAATTAGAGATCCAACACAAACCACCACCAGAAACAGAAAGAAAATAACTGTCAGACTCTGACCATGGTTACATAGAGAAGCAAATAGGTTTCTCTATGTTCAGAGCCTGACATCATGCCCAGCCATTCTGCGCACACACACACACACACACACACACACACACACACACACACACACACACACACACACACACACACACACACACACACACACACACACACACACACACACACTTAAAATTACTGTTTATGCACAGACAGACACCTGTCATGTAATAACACATTCTATCTCTCTCCATGTCCCCTATTTTCTGCTTCTGTAAGGCTGTCACTCTCTCTTTCTCTCTCTCCTTCTCTCCCTCTCCTTCTCTCTCTTTCTCCAGACTTACAAATGACAGCCTTGATCATAAAAATAACCCTGTGATGCAGAACCGTCTGCGTCTGGGACTGAAGAGCAGCTGGGGAGTTTTTGCTGACACATGGTTGGCCAAAATGCATTATCCAAGGAACTAGGTCACTTTGACTGTGTTAATCCAAGTTTCAGAGGCTGAGCCACCCCTCTATATCAGGAGTCACCAACCTTTTCTGAGTCAAGATCACTTTCTGAGTCAAAATCCAAACCGAGATCTACCGCTCTGATATTTTTTTAACATTACTTTAAAAACGTAAGCATATGCAAAAAAAAACACTAAGCTATAGACCCAATACATTATCGCCTCATATTGGCTTTGCTTGAATTGCCCTGCCAATACATTGTTGTTTGGGCCATTTTTTTAAATTATATTTAACAATTTGAGGTAGGCTTTACCGATCCGTTGTTGTATTATTTGCAAGGCACAGCTGAACGACTATACATTTAAATTATTTGCTATTTATTTTTATTTTACGGGGCTGATGGTGCCTGCATCTGATGGTCAGTCTCAGCAGAGGGACAGAGCAGCAGACTGAGGGTCCGCCTCTCAACATCCCTCCGCTCCCTTTCCTCCACTGACCAAAAAGGGACACCGTCTTCCAGCTGATGGCAAAAGTCGAGTCACACCACATTATTTCTGCCTCATGCACAAATTCATGTTGTTACTCCTATGAACAGAGAAAGTGAAATATTCCTTGATATTAATAATAATAATAATAATAACTAATTATTAACAACACAGTTGTCTTCTTATGTATTAAAACCATAATTACATAATTACAACAGGAAGTGAATGTAATCCCACCAACACCTGCTTTGTGAGTTCGCATAAGTTCCTGTGCCGACGCCTCATGTCCACCAGATGCATCACACTCTTTGCAGTCCGCAACGCTACGTTGGGGGTGCCGCACTAGGCAGCGGTGCGTTCTGTGTACTGAATGCTTACAATATTTTAAACTTGTGCGTTGCTTTACCGTGCAGTGGTACAAACAGAAGTACACACAGACTCCTAGCTAGCTTTTAGCAAGTTGAAAAGCAAAGCACATGTGCGTCAAGTACAGAAAATGATTTGCCTGATCTCCACTAGATGCATATGAGATCAGGCATGAATCACCATGCCATCCCTAGGAGGGGTGCGTCACTTCCTGTCCGGTTTGTCGCCCCCTCGGGCTTGTGCAGTGGAGGGGATCTTTCGTGGACTACTGTATACTCAGCCTTGTCTCAGGGTAGTAAGTTGGTGGTTGTTGATATCCCTCTATTGGTGTAGGGGCTGTGCTTGGCAGAGTGGGTAAGGTTATATCCTGCCTGGTTTGGCCCTGTCCGGGTGTATTGTCGGGGTATTGTCGGAGGGGGCCACAGTGTCTCCTGACCCCCCCTGTCTCAGCCTCCAGTATCGATGCTGCAATAGTCTATGTGCCGGGGGGCTAGGGTAAGTTTGTTAAATCTGATGTTATTATCCGGTGTCTTGTGTGAATTTAAGTATGCTCCCTCTAATTCTCTCTCTCTCCCACTCTACCTCCCCTCCCGGAGGACCTGAGCCTACCCGGAGGACCATGCTTCAGGACCACCTGCCCTGATGACTCGTAGCTGTCCCCAGTCCACCTGGTCGTGCTGCTGCACCGGTTTCAACTCTTCTGCCTGTGGTTATGGAACCCTGACCTGTTCATTGGACGTGTCACCTTGTCCCAGACCTGCTGTTTTCATCTCGCTCTCGCTCTACCGCACCTGCGCTCTATTGCACTGAAAAGCCAAGTGACATTCACTCCTGATGTATTTACCTGTTGCAACATCCACAACTACTTTTATTATTATTTGACCCTGCTGATCATCTATGAACATTTGAACATCTTGGAGAAAGAAATGGCCTTAATGGCCATGAATTGTTATAATCTCCACCCGGCACAGCCAGAAGAGGACTGGCCACCCCTCAGAGCCTGGTTCCTCTCTAGGTTTCTTCCTAGACTGTATCACAACTGGCCGTGATTGGGAGTCCCATAAGGCTGTGCATAATTGGCCCAACTGACTTGCCTAGTTAAATAAATAAAAATAATAACAATTACACTGAGACTCAGACAAAAAACATTGATTTCAAAGTTTAACAAACGATATAACTACTTTTAACAATTTCCACTGAGAATTTGACAAAAACACATTTACTGGAAGAACTGTGCAGATACAAAGTTTATTAACAGAATAAAACTGAGGGAGACTTTGCATCTAACCCGCAATGACAAGGCAAATTAAAAGATCCTTTGCAAAATAGGTTAGTAGTTGTACAACGCTTTCTCCCCTGAGTTGAACAGCAGGCCTTACTACAATTATCCTCGTACGAACCATCCTGATTTCGCTATCTGTGTAACAAAAAAGAATGAAAGCTCGCAAGATCAGGATGGTTTGTACGGGGCTATACTACAAAAGGCTTTGTGAGGCACAATGGGTTAACGAGACCCATCTGCTGTTGATCAATCAATTAAAGGTGTGTTGGTTAACTAATAACAGCCGTTACCCATCTGTAAGTGAAGAGGACCATAGCCACATTGAACTACAAAGCAATGGAATCATTTGAGAACAAAGATGATTGAAAACAAAACACAAGAGTGGTAGTGATTCGATATCGTTACCTTCTTTATTGGATTCCTCTTATTTGGATGCAATGTTTTCCTTGGTTGGTTATCTTTTTTGGTGGTGGTGGTTTTGGGGGGAGGGGGCATAGCCCAGGTGGCAAAGTCCTTCATTTTGACTTCCTGTATTCGAACATGCTCAGGCAGGGCACTCTCGCCAAATACAGCAATGAGCTGAAGTAAGGTGATTGACACAAGGGTTGAATATACATTAACAGCTTAATAACGTAAAAACCTTGCAGCTTTTTTCCTTTCCAAAGTATTTTTCCTGAAACAAATTCAAGGCAAGGCAAAGAAAACACATTTATATATACTGTCCAAATGAGCCAGGCAACGGTATACATTATAAACACATTTAAATATACATAGGAAATATTCTGAAGAACCACTATGCAGAAGCCCTCGTTTACTAGATGGCATCTTATTCATGACACAGTAAGCAGGATTGGCTCACACATGCACGTTCACACACACTGTGTAGCTGAGAACGTCACATTGTGCTTGCATTATGTCTATTTTCAACCACAGAGTAGGCTAATATAGCCTGGGTACCAGTATTTCTAGCTAACATTCCACTCCTTGCCACTCCTGTCATTTGGCAAATGACTAGTACCCAAACTAAGGCTAAAAGGGATTACCAGCAAAAAACGATATTGAGGTACAATTTGCGCTGTTTCTTTTCGGGCATCAACCCAATATGGCGCTTCACAAAATAATGGACATAGAAATACTAGGTAAGAATGAGTTTGAAACTCGGAACCCCAAAACAGATACAAAGTCACAGTCATGCTTACTGCAAATTACACTGTGAAATATCACTCATTCACAATACTGGGCAGAGGAACTAGACGGTGAAATAACACTTTATTTGGATAGACTATCTGTAACATGTCAACTAACTATCTACTCAGCCTTACCCTATCCCTAACCTTTACCCTAAACCTAACTGTAACCTTAGCAGTCAGTTGCTTATCAACAGATAGTTTGTTGATAGTAAGACCATCTACAGATGGACCATCCAGACTATCCAAATAAAGTGGAACCCAAGGTGCAAATACGTGTCATCAATTAAATTCCATTAGTTTTTTAAAATTATCATTAGTTCAATTCCTGGTTGGAAGAGAGCACAAGTTTGCATCAGGACTGGCAACGAAGAGACTTTAAACAGTTTTGGTTTATCATTAACTGACTTGGTCCAGTGACAACCAGCTCAATCTAAGACTCTGTACTTGTTTCCTTAGTCGCATGGTTTTCATATAGAGGTCCTGGGGGTCATTTTCACATGGTACTGCCCGAAATGGCACCCTATTCCTGATGTAGTGCACCCTATAGGTGGTGGTCATAAGTGGTACACTACATAGGGACTAGGGTGCCATTTCAGATGCACCCTTGAAAAACTTCAAACATTCAAATGGCTCTAATAATTCCTACTTGTACCGTATTCTTCTATGATATAGCAGTGTCACATTGGGATTGTGGGAATCATAGTTTCAAAAGGGGGACAAGAAAAAATGTCATTTTAAAGATACCATACAGTAATGTCTAACTGCCTTAGTGAATTCTGAAGGCACTAAAACCTTTCATTATACAGTAGATATGAGGAATAGGTCATGGGTTTAAAGAAACCTCATAATTCACATGATCTGTTCTGTACCTGTAGGTTAGTCCAAACGTTGTTTAAATGTTGTTTCAGTGTTGGTGCTGGACTCCATGCATGTTGCATATTGACCTAGATTGGCCCATGGCATGATATGGCACCGGTCACATTTGCACAACCAAAATATCCATGACAGTAACAACATTTAAACGTGTCATCCCAAAACTCAAGACGGGAGTTCACGTACAACCAAAGGGCTGGCTCTTACACTGTCTCAACTGTTTGGTGATGATGACAGAAGAACTAGCACCTATTACACATCAAATTATAATTCCCTTGTATGTGTATGTGTATGTGCAGGGTTGGAGTCAATTCCATTTCAATTGGAATATCAGTTTACTTCCTGAATTGACTTCCTGAATTGACTGAGTTGAAATTGAATTGACTCCAACCCTGATATGAATGACAGAAAAAAAACCACCTAGAAACAAATGCAGGACAGCAAAGTTCAAGTTACTGCCCTGACATTCAGACGCACACTGATGATGATGATGAAGAGTATGAATGTTCAAGTTCAATGTGAGCAGGTGTCCCGAACCTGAACAGAAACAAGCAGTGTTGTCATCACTCAGTCAAGATGCCAAAATTCATTCTAAATGCAGCAAGGACACTTAACAGCCCCTGCAGAACGCAAGATATGGTAGCTCCCAGTCTCTTGTCAATGGAGTGTGTTTGTAAGTAGATCATACCAATAAGCGCTCGGAGCGTGAATGGAGGTGAGCCTTCAAGGCCACAACCTCTCGATGAACACACACAGATGAGATCATGATTTGTGAAGCATCCATACATTCGCTCACATCATTTTTTCTGCTGTGGATTTTTGTGAAAACATTTGAATACATACTCTGCTCTCAATCTTAACACAACTAAATCAACGTAGAACTTAAAACATATATAAAATGAAAAGCATCACCAATGTCATGATTAACAAATATCAAATAACATACAGATATTTCTAACACTGAAATGTTATTGGCTTCCCTTTTAGTGAACAGGGTTCTGTTTCAGCATGGCTGTAAAATAGAACATTCTAGGATCTCGATATAGGTCTTCACTCTCCTTTTCTATTGGATCCAACTTTGAACCTCAACCCTGATTGGTTGCTTAAGATCTCCATCAAGGGTTTTTGTTCAAGACATTAAAAAAAACAGCTTGGAACGAGCAAGGTACCAAGACATCTTCCCTGCTCCCGTTTAGTCCTCTCTCATACAAGCCTAGTACCAAGACATCTTCCCTGCTCCCGTTTAGTCCTCTCTCATACAAGCCTAGTACCAAGACATCTTGGTTCCTCCTTTCCTTTTTCTGTCCGTGTTTCAAATCTTTCAGTCTGTTCTCTTAAGACTTCTAGGAAAACCTCTTGGTTAGGACAGTTCCTTCTGTCTCTGTCGAACAAAGACTCAGTGGGGGGCGTTGGGCCCAGCTACTCCCTATGTCACATTGAGTAGTCAACACACAAAGAATCCTACAGCCCCAGCTGAGACAGTTAGCAGACCCCCTCTCTGTTCACGCACACACGCACGCATGCACGCACGCACGCACGCACGCACGCACACACACACACACACACACACACACACACACACACACACACACACACACACACACATAGTGAGAGTGGATGAAGGACAGGAGAGAGAGAGGATGGGTGTGTGTGTGGGGGCTTTCTGGGCTGGGTGGGTAACCATGGGTTACATTCTCATGCTAATGGGGAAGAAAGAGGTGGTGGGTTTGAGTGGGGGTTGCCAGGGACGATCGCAGGGGCTGGTGGGTTGTAAGCGGAGGGAGGGGAAGGTTTATTAGGGGAGGGTGGGGGTCACTTAGGGAAGGGGCCCTTGGTCCCTTGAGTCTTAAATACCCCCTTCCCGAGGGGGGCAGTGTCCAACCCTCATACGCAGTGTGCCGCTCTTGTGCAGCTGCCAGAGCTGGACAAACTCCTCAGGCATGGCGTGGAACCCGCTGAACGGCAGCACGTTATCGTAGTAGTGGTGGCTGACGGGCTGCTCGTCGAGCCCCACGCTGAACGGCCAGAAGCCGTAGGCCGTCACCTCCTCACACAGCCCCAGCGCCAGGCTAATCAGGAAGAGGCCTGTGGACAGGCGCTTGGCGTGCACTCCGCGACCCTTCCAGAACTTGCCCACGGTCCTGAGAAACTCGGGGTTCGCAAACAGCATGGTGAGGTTGGATGAGGTGTCGGCAAGGGCGTAGTATGCCCGCAGGGAGGGGTCGGTGCCCGGCTTCATGGTGAAGGCTGGCATGTAGATGTAGCTGGAGCCATAGGCCTTCATGCTCTCCACAAAGCTTTTCCGCGACCACAGAAGGTTCTGGAACCTGAGTAGTGAGAGAGATAGAGATGAGTGTGTGTGTGGGCACCATAGAAATAGAACCTATAGAACGGATATCCCCAATCAACGTTCCATGACGGGTGGGCAGGCGGCCATATTGGTGTACCCATGAGTGTACAGTTAAATCTGCAATATGTACGTTTTTGGTAGACCTGACCAAATTCATATAGAAATGTGTTATAGATTTGTCATTCTCATTGAAAGCAAGTCTAAGAAGCGGTATATTAGTTCAATGTGTCCTATTTCTATGCTTTCTGTTTTTAAGTATAGTTTTTCTATGGTGACTACCACTTGCTGTTTATCCATGCTAACGTTGCCTTCGGAAATCTAAACTCTATGCCAGTATAGCCACACACACACATACACACACACACTCACACTACAGTCACAGGCGTACGTTATGATGTGAGGAAAAACAGAGGGTGATTCTTTTAGTAAATCAATTTGATCTGATTCCAGGCTAAATCTACTGGGGATGTCGTGTGAAATGGGTTCTGGTAATATCTGTAGAGTCCAGATAGAACTGGCTCCTTCATTCCATGGGTATTTATGGATTATGGTATTATGGATATGTCCTCTCAGGATATGTCAAACCCATATGTGTTGTATATAATCTAGCTGGTTTGTAGGTGTGGGTGTAGTTGCTTGTGGAGGCGGGGATTGTACTGCATTGCATTTCAAAGCACCCCAAATGTCAACAATATACAGTACAGCCTACCTGCCATCACTGGAATTGGGCTTCAAAATATCAACAAAATGTCTTGAGGACAGGAGTGACGTTGTGCCAACATCCAATGGTAAAGTCACTGTTAAATGATGGGAAGCAGCAGGGGGGTGTGTTGGCAAAAAACACGGTTCAGAAACACACTGGGAGGAAACAGGGTTGAATTCAACTGTGTCAGTTTGGTGTCGTCTTCCTGTTGAACCTGTCTACACTACAGATGCTGCACAGAGTAACATTCTAAAAAGATACAAAGAGGCTCTGTTCAAACACACACACACACGCACGCACGCACGCACACACACACACACACACACACACACACACACACACACACACACACACACACACACACACACACACACACACACACACACACACACACACACACACACACACACACACACACACACACACACACACACACACACACACACACACAAACTTGTTATTCTATCCTTGTCGGAACCTAAAAGGTATTTCCATTCAATTCTAACCCTAATTGTTACCCTAACCCTAAACTTAACCCCTAAGATTAAATAATCCCCATGAGGGACTATGACTATCAGGGAGTACCGGAGCACCAAGTCTACGTCCAAAAGGCTTCTCAACAGCTTCTACCCCCAAGCCATAAGACTCCTGAACAGGTAATCAAATGGCTAGCCAGACTACCCCTTTTATTTTTTACTTTATCAATTGTTTACCTAACATTATTTTTCTTAAAACTGCATTGTTGTAAGGGCTTGTAAGTAAGCATTTCAATGTAAGGTCTACACCTGTTGTATTCGGCGTATGTGAAAAATAAAATTAGATTTGATTTGATTTGAGAATGTTCCTTGTTGTTCTATCCTTGTGGGGACATTTGGGGATTTCAAATCCCCACAACGATAGAAGAACAAGAACACACACACACAGGTTTTGGCTCCGTATCATGGCACCTCTATAAAACACCAGTCTGGATGAGGAAAGCTGCTGCTATGACAAGACAACAGACACAGCTCTTAGACCTTAACATCTGGAACTGACAGTAGATGAGAGGGAGAAAGAAAGGGAGAGGGAGAGAGAGGGCGAGAGGGCTGGAGAGGAGAGATAGCAGGAGAGAAAGAGAGAGGGAGAGAGAGAGAGATGCTGTGCCACACACTCATACATTTTACAGTCAACAGCCATTTTGAAAGGAAAGGAGTGTACCTCTTCTCAATGATGCTGGGGTTGGCTGTCACCAGGTTAGTTCTGGTCCCCACATCCTCAACATACTCCCTAGACAGTGGTGGAAGGTTGCACCTAGATACAAAAAACACAAGTACACATGTGCATTAATATACTGAAAGTGACTTTACAGTGACTATAAAGCATTTACTATTTGACAACTTGGCCGAGATCGCAGATAGTGGTTTTTCATGATTTTGATTTCAGAACAGAACTAGCTTTAGCTTTTTGTCTTGCCTTTTCTTAGACATTTAATGTTAACACATTGTAATACCACAGTTATAACAGAATTATAACTTAGAAAATTGTTCCTATTTTTATCTCCATTAAATGAACACAACATTTCTCTAGTGCGAACTTCCAGTCAGGCAGTCAGCGAGTCTACAGGTTTTGGAGGGAGTTGGAGTTCCAAAGAAATTATATTATTTTAGTCTTGCCTTTCCCAGGTTCAAGCCTGGTTTAAACCAGCCAGGCATGCCTGAGATGAGGGGGACAACAGTGATCCCAAGTAGAATTAGTCTAGTCAACTAAATCAAACCTTCTCTTGTTTGTCCTCAAGGCTCCAGAGCCAAAATGATTCACTACTTCACTTCATCTGCCCCCTTCAAAACCCAGAAACTTCTTTTGACACCTCTCTCTTTCTCTCTCTACATTGCCAAAACAAGTCAAATAGATAATAAACAAAAGTGAAATAAACAATAAAAAATTTACAGTCAACATTACACTCAATCATATTTGGACGGGCACTGGAGCAGACAGCCCCTCTCTTACCGCATGACAAAGTCAGCCTGGTCAATGTCCTTCCCACAGCCGCTCTGCTTCAGGACCCCACCGTTGCCCACCACCGAACACTTCTTGAGGGGAAGCTGAAGAGGTGTCTCCTGGTAAATGAGAGGGAAGTGAGGGTCATGAAGTGAGCACACATATAATATACTTACACACGCACACACACACACTGCAGTGGACTGGCCTGGGTGCCGACCTGAGGTTAAGACAAGTCAAATGAGGGGAGAAGATACAATTTGAGAAAATGTGAATCTGTCATCCAGGGTACTACACACTGTCCTATCTAGAATAGAAAACACATGCACATCATCGTCAATTCAATTATAATACTCATTAATAAACACCCCCACCCCTTTTCAAACATCTAAGCAAACCAGCTGTTAGGTCTAATCCACGTGATCCTCAAATATCTGAACCTCTTTGAATTACTCTTTGGCTCAGTACAGTACTGTACAGTCATGGTCAAAAGTTTTGAGAATGACACAAGTATTGGTCTCCACAAAGTTTGCTGCCTCAGTGTTGATGATAGCAATTTGCATATACTCCAGAATGTCATGAAGAGTGATCAGATGAATTGCAATTAATTGCAAAGTCCCTCTTTGCCATGAAAATGAACTTAATCCCCCAAAAACATCTCCACTGCATTTCAGCCCTGCCACAAAAGTACCAGCTGCCATCATGTCAGTGATTGTCTCGTTAACACAGGTGAGAGTGTTGACGAAGACAAGGCTGGAGATCACTCTGTCATGCTGATTGAGTCAGAATAACAGACTGGAAGCTTTAAAAGGAGGTTGGTGCTTGAAATCATTGTTCTTCCTCTGTCAACCATGGTTACCTGCAAGGAAACACGTGCCGTCATCATTGCTTTGCACAAAAAGGACTTCACAGGCAAGGATATTGCTGCTAGTAAGATTGCACCTAAATCAACCATTTATCGGATCATCAAGAACTTCAAGGAGAGAGGTTCAAATGTTGTGAAGAAGGCATCAGGGCGCCCAAGAAAGTCCAGCAAGCGCCAGGGCCGTCTCCTAAAGTTGATTCAGAGCAGAGCTTGCTCAGGAATGGCAGCAGGCAGGTGTGAGTGCATCTGCACGCACAGTGAGGTGAAGACTTTTGGAGGATGGCCTGGTGTCAAGATGGGCAGCAAAGAAGCCACTTCTCTCCAGGAAAAACATTTCGCTAAAATATAGATTATTAGCTTTCATTTGTCACACAATTTGAATATGATATGCTCCTATGAACATCACATGTTGGTGCTAATGGGTCCTTTTCTAGGAAAATGCCCATATTCGATTTCAACATCCTAAATGATTCCTTCATTGAATTTAAAGACCTGCTTATGACAGGTCACAATGTCTCAAATCCTCCTAAACACACAACAAAAATCATTACCAAGCCACTTTCTCTGAATGGTTAAGTAGATTACATGTGGAATGTACCAAAGACAAATAGGCTATAGCATGTTATAAATGTTGACTACTTTCCTAAAAAAGTATTAAGCACAAAATGTCTGCTCACGGTTTGCTGACAGACAGACAGCAAACATTGAGTGGATAGAGGACATTCACTTATTTTATATTGCTATAATATTTTGGCCAGCTCTTGTGCTAAGTTACATTTGGATACATGCAAAGTAAATAAACAAATGCACTTTATATATTTGTGGAATATTCTTATCGGAATGTTGTATCAAAAATGTATTTAGAACGTACTACGAATGTGAACTAAAAGTCCTGGGAATATTCCCAGACGACTAGCTGGGTCCTCTCTTTTCAACCCCCATTAGAGGCCGACCATAAGGGCCTAAGTATGGCCAGTGATGGCTAGTGAATGGGGTGTTAATGGGTGCCTCTTGAGGCAAATCCTCCCTATTCATATGGCCTGTTGCTGGGAGCCCTGCTTGAGCCTGTGCCAGTGATGAACAGAGAGCCCTGAGAGAAACAAATGCTCTCATTATTCCCTTTGGAGTGGAAGACTGGACTCTCTCTCTCTCTCGCTCTGTGTGTTTCCCCCAGGGTGTCTGGTGATCCATGAAAGGGGCTGAGCCAGCTAGAGGAGAACAATGGGCAGCTCATAGTTCTGGGAACATATCACTCCATATCATTGTAACACATGTGATCCAAACATTAATTAGATTTTTGTGGATTGATGATATCTCACTGAGAAAAGTATTATGAGAAGAGAGTAGGTTGAATTAAGGGAGATATTAGGCTACCACGCACCTAGTACAAACCAAAAACACAGACCAAAACACAGACAAAACACAGGCCAACACACAGACCAAAACACGGGCCAACACACAGACCAAAACACGGACCAACACACAGACCAAAAAAACAGACAAAACACAGACCAAAACACTGACCTATACACAGACAAAACACAGACTAACGCACAGACAAAACACAGGCCAACACACAGACCAAAACACAGACCAACACACAGACAAAACACAGACCAAAACACGGACCAACACACAGCACCACAATAACAGGCTATACTTTCAAAAACAAAAAAATGTAACCAGACAAATGAGAGAGGAGGAGAACGAGGATGACAGATGATGAGCACTAATGACAACGGCAGAAGAGACCACAGCCTAAAAGCCCTATCTACGTGATTAAAGCTAACAAAGCTTCCCCATTAATCAGCTAAATCCTAAATGACACATTCCTCCAAAGGACGGCGATGCTCGGTGATGCCAATCGATGCCAACGCCTCACTGTGTGGTCAGAAGGGCTCTGTTTTGCTGTGCCCATGACCTGGCACTGTCAGTTCTGGTCAGGCATGGCTGGCGCTCTATGCCCAGGCCTGCAATCAGCCCAGTCTCTGACTAAGAAAAGTTAGCCCTAATCAGGACGGCCCAAGTGTGTGTGTGTGTGTGTCCGTTTCAAAAGAGAGAGAGAGAATAGAGAGGGGAGAGAGAGAGAAAGAGAGAGAGAGAGAGAGAGGGAGAGAGAGACAGTGAGTAGAGAGAGAGTAGAGCGAGAGAGACAGAGAAGAGAGAGAGAGAGAGAGAGAGAGAGAGAGAGAGAGAGAGAGGCTGTGGACAGAGAGAGAGACAGGGAGAAAAGAAGAGGGAGAGAAAGTGAAAGAGAGAGAGAGAGAGAGAGAGAGAACATGTGAGAGAGAGAAAGTGAAAGAGAGAGAAAGTGAGAGAGAGAGAGAGAAAGAGAGAGATATTGTTCAACAGAGAGGCTGAAGTAAAGTAAGCAAATAAAGTATGAATACTTGAGTGTGTGAGTGAGTAAGTGAGTGAGGGCCTCCACTTCCCTGTTTCAGTCTCTATTCTTGTCAGGCAGTGGTTATACAGTAAGGGCTGTCCTTGTGTATAATGTGTGTGGGTAGCCACTAGTGGTTAGGAGGAGGGAGGATAGGGCACACAAACACACACTTGACACACACTCACTCACATGCTCTGCAAACACAGCACACAGATCTCACAGGACCATGGACGCTGAAACACACACACTCTCTCTATCCCTCTCTCTCTCTACGTCAAGTTAAGATGTTTACACCTCAGTCATAAACAGGTCTATTAGATGGTGTCAAGGCAACCTTTACTAGTAGGGAGACAGACAGACAGACAGACACACACAAAGGTGATTTATCTTAGTAATACGGCGGTGAGGCTCAGCTAGGTACCTCTCCTCAATCTGAATAAGGACACTGAGGTGTGAAAGGTGAACTATCTGAGGTCAGCAGCAGCCACATCGCTACCATGACCTTTAGAATAACATACCCACTGGTCAAAAACTGGTTTGCATAATTTCCACGTAATTAAAAAAAATCTGATGACGTTCAACAAAAGTGGAAAAATTATTGGGTTTGCAAAAAGTAATCAATGTAATGGAATTTCATATTTTTTTCACCCAACTTAATATTATTGTTCAGAGGGGGTCACAGATATAAAAACAATCAAAGAAATTCATACAAAGATTACGGAGGGGGAGAGAGAGAGGAGGGGGAGAGAGAGAGAGAGAGAGAGAGAGAGAGAGAGAGGAGGGGGAGAGAGAGAGGAGGGGGAGAGAGAGAGGAGGGGGAGAGAGAGGAGGGGAGAGAGAGAGGAGGGGGAGAGAGAGAGGAGGGGGAGAGAGATAGAGGAGGGGGAGAGAGAGGAGGGGGAGAGAGAAAACATTCTATATAGACATAATGACATTTGAGTGTAATATTTACTGTTCACTTTTTAATGTTTATTTAATTTGGGTTGAGGAAGAGAAGGGGAGAACATGAGGGTGTGAGAGACAAAGAGAGAGATTAAAAAAAGAGGGCACATCTGTACGAATGAGAAAGGAGTAAAAGCGAGAGAGGGATAGAGCGAGGAGAAAGAGAACGCAAGTAACTCTGACTGAAACCCTCTGACTGAAACCCTCTGACTGAAACCCTCTGACTGTAACCCTCTGACTGTAACCCTCTGACTGTAACCCTCTGACTGTAACCCTCTGAATGTAACCCTCTGACTGAAACCCTCTGACTGAAACCCTCTGACTGAAACTCTCTGGATGTAACCAGTCAAACTAGTCAATCACCAACAAACTATCATGGTCGGTCCAAACACACCAAGACAGTAGTGAAGGGCACGACAAAGCCTATTCCCCCTCAGGAGACTGAAAAGATTTGGTATGCGTCCTCAGATCCTCAAAAGGTTCTACAGCTGCACCATCAAGAGCATCCTGACTAGTCGCATCACCGCCTGGTATGGCAACTGCTCGTCCTCCGACCGCAAGGCACTACAGAGGGTAGAGCGCACGGCTCAGTACATTACTGGGGCCAAGCTTCCTGCCATCCAAAAAATTGTTAAAGACTCCAGCCACCCTAGTCATAGACTGTTCTCTCTGCTACCGCATGGCAAGCGGTACCGGAGTGCCAAGTCTACGTCCAAAAGGCTTCTTAACAGCTTCTACCCCCAAGCCATAAGACTGCTGGACAGCTAATCAAATGGCTACCCAGACTATTTCCACTGCCCCACCCCCACCCCACCCCCTCTTTTACGCTGATGCTACTCTGTTTATTATTTATGCATAGTCACTTTAACGCTACCTACATGTACATATTACCTCAATTACCTCAACTAACCTGTGACCCCGCAAATTGACTCTGTACCGGTACCCCCTGTATAAAACCTCGCTACTGTTATTTTACTGCTGCTCTAATTATTTGTAATTCAAATTTTTTACTTAACACTTATTTTTCTTAAAACTGCATTGTTGGTTAAGGGCTTGTAAGTAAGCAATTCACTGTAAGATCTACACCTGTTGTAGTCGGCACATGTGACAAATAACATTTGATTTAGAATTGTTTAGGGAATTGAAAACAATGAAGGAACTTTGGGTTTGAGTTATTTCCCTACTTCCTCTCCTCTGCTGACTGTGGACTTGGTGTACAGTTGAAGTCGGAAGTTTACATACACCTTAGCCAAATACATTTGAACTCAGTTTTTCACAATAGAAATTCCCTGTATTAGGTCAGTTAGGATCACCACTTTATCTTAAGAATGTGAAATGTCAGAATAATAGTAGAGAGAATGATTTATTTCATCACATTCCCAGTGGGTCAGAAGTTTACATACACTCAATTAGAATTTGGTAGCATTGCCTTTAAATTGTTTAACTTGGGTCAAGTGTTTCAGGTAGCCTTTCACAAGCTTCCCACAATAAGTTGGGTGACTTTTTGCCCATTCCTCCTGACAGAACTGGTGTAACTGAGTCAGGTTTGTAGGCCTCCTTGCTCGTACACGCTTTTTCAGTTCTGCCCACAAATGTTCTATAGGATTGAGGTCAGGGCTTTGTGATGGCCACTCCAATACCTTGACTTTGTTGTCTTTAAGCCATTTTGCCACAACTTTGGAAGTGTGCTTGGGGCCATTAGCCTATCAGATCAATTATCAGAAGCTTCTAAAGCCATGACATTATTTTCTGCAATTTTCCAAGCTGTTTAAAGGCACAGTCAACTTAGTGTATGTAAACTTCTGACCCACTGGAATTGTGATATAGTGAATTATAAGTGAAATAATCTGTCTGTAAACAATTGTTGGAAGAATTACTTGTGTCAAGCACAAAGTAGATGTCCTAACCGACTTGCCAAAACTATAGTTTGTTCAAATGAAATCTGTGGAGTGGTTGAAACATGAGTTTTAATGACTTCAACCTAAGTGTAAGTAATTTTTCGACTTCAACTGTATATTTCTTATGAAATAATGTACAGTATGTATATATCTTATGAAATAATGTACAGTATGTATATATCTTATGAATTAATATCTTAGGCTGTAGCACTAATGATTTCAACTAAAGCCAAGAGAGTTTGCGGAGTTGGCCAAATGTAGTAACCAGAAAGATACTGCATGTTCTGCGCTGAGTAACAAGGGATGCCCTGTTGTTAGTAACCAGAGAGATATATAGAAATGAAAGAGAAAGGGTCCAAAGCAATTTCTTTCATTGTTACTCTCAATGTTTCCTACTTTAGTCTCTGGTTGGATGACGCATCTTTAAGTTCCCTATACCCTTCTGAGTCATTTAGGGGGTATCTCAATCATCTAAAATAGATTACTCTACCGTGTCTCTCCTCTCCTTCAACTAAACAGATTTTCACCTCTCGACTCCTTTCAGACCAGTGCAGACTGAAGGAGAGGAGACAAGGAGAGGAAATCACTTTAGACTATTGACATTCCCCCTTGATTTACTGGTTCACTGTTAAATTAGGTTGATGACCTTCAATAAAGCCTGTGTGTCTATGTACACTGACGACTCAACAGTATACACGTCGGCTATGACACTAAAATAAATAACTGACACCATTAACATAGTGCTCCAGTCATTTTTAGAATGGGGAACTAACGATGGGCTGGTGCTAAATATCTCAAAAACTCGCCTAAACCTGAAAAATGAGCAAGTTGAGGAGACTAAACTGCTGGGTGTAACCCTAGATAGCAAGCTGTCATGGTCAAAGCATATATGCTCAACGGTTGCTAAAATGAGAACAGGTTTGTCGGCTATAAGGAGTTGCTCTGCTTTCTTGGTATCTCAGTCGACCAGACAGGTCCTAAAGCTGGACTACTATATTTTTTATTTATTTAACCTTTATTTAACCAGGAAAGTCAATTAAGAATAAATTCTTATTTACAATGACGGCCTACAAAGAGGCAAAAGGCCTGCTGCGGGGACTACTGCCCAGTTGTGTGGTCATGTGCGGCAAAGAAGGACATTGGTAAATTGCAGTTGGTTCAGAACAGAGCAGCATGTATGGCACTTAGATGTACACGGAGGGCGAATGTCAGTAACATGCAGGTCAATCTCTCCTGGCTCAAAGTTGAGGAGAGATTGACTGCATCACTGTTGGTCTTTGTGCGAGGTGTTGATGTGTTAAGGTACCGAACTGTCTGTTCAAGCAGTTGGCAGACAATTCAGACACTCATCGGTACCACACAAGACATGCAATCAGAGGTCTCTTCACAGTCCCCAGGTACAGAACAGAGGCTGGGAAACGTACAGTATTAAATAGAGCCATGACTACATGGAACTCTCTGCCATCCCAGGTAACTCAAGCTAGCAATAAAACCAGATAAATGATATAGAAAAAAAAATTACTTACGGCACAACGGAGAGTGTGAAGAGACACAGACATTTGTATATATTTTGTATTGTATTATCAAATCAAATCAAATGTTGTTTGTCACATGCGCCGAATACAACAGGTGTAGACCTTGCCGTGAAATGCTTACTTACAAGCCCTTAACCAACAATGCAGTTCAAGAAATAGTTAAGAAAATATTTGCTAAATAAACTAAAGTAAAAAATATAATATTGTATTATGTAGAAATGGCTTATAGGGCAGGAGCCATCTCCTGTTTCTGAAGGGTGAGGCAAAGGCAGGAGATTATGTAGTGTTATGTAGTATTATATAGTGGTATGTAGTATTATGTAGTGTTATGTAGTATTATGCAGTATTATGTAGTTTTATGTAATATTATGTAGTATTATCTAGTGTTATGTAGTTTTATGTAGTATTATGTATATTATGTATATAACTAAAGGCTGGGGATATCTAGGCCATAACTAAAGGCTGGGGATATCTAGGCCATAACTAAAGGCTGGGGATAACTAGGCCATAACTAAAGGCTGGGGATATCTAGGCCATAACTAAAGGCTGGGGATATCTAGGCCATAACTAAAGGATGAGGATAACTAGGCCATAACTAAAGGCTGGGGATATCTAGGCCATAACTAAAGGCTGGGGATATCTAGGCCATAACTAAAGGCTGAGGATAACTAGGCCATAACTAAAGGCTGAGGATAACTAGGCCATAACTAAAGGCTGAGGATAACTAGGCCATAACTAAAGGCTGGGGATATCTAGGCCATAACTAAAGGCTGGGGATATCTAGGCCATAACTAAAGGCTGGGGATATCTAGGCCATAACTAAAGGCTGGGGATATCTAGGCCATAACTAAAGGCTGAGGATAACTAGGCCATAACTAAAGGCTGAGGATAACTAGGCCATAACTAAAGGCTGAGGATAACTAGGCCATAACTAAAGGCTGGGGATAACTAGGCCATAACTAAAGGCTGAGGATAACTAGGCCATAACTAAAGGCTGAGGATAAGTAGGCCATAACTAAAGGCTGAGGATAACTAGGCCATAACTAAAGGCTGGGGATAACTAGGCCATAACTAAAGGCTGAGGATATCTAGGCCATAACTAAAGTCATTCTGAAATGTATAGTATGTGGTCATAAAGGGTTTACTATGAATTATAATGTATGTATTTATTAGGATCCTAATAAATAAATAAAATACAATAAATAATAATAGGGGATCCTAATATATAAATAATGAATAAATAACCCTTTATGACCACATATACAGTGCCCTCCATTAATATTGGCACCCCAAGGGCTGTGCTATTTTTATTGATCGTTTATCCTCATGGTCTTTCATTCAAGATATTCACAAAACTCTAACCTTTAATTAAAGTAAAATAATTGAAATAAAAATACATAAAACAAATATTCTTCTCAAATATATGTGTGGCACCGCTGCATTCAATACTTTGAGCAACATTCCTTTGCCAAGATAAAAGCTCTGAGTCTTTTCCTATAATGCATAATGAGGTTGGAGAACACATGGCAAGGGATCTGAGACCATTCCTCCAATCAGAATATCTCCAGATCCTTCAGATTCCAAGGTCCACAGCACATCACGCAGGTGTTCTATGGGGTTTAGGTCAGGGGACTGGGATGGCCATGGCTAAACCTTGATTCTGTGGTCAGTGAACCATTTTTGTGTTGATTTTGAGGTGTGCTTTGGATCATTGTCCTGCTGGAAGATCCAACCACGGCCCAGTTTAAGTTTCCTAGTAGAGGCAGTCCGGTTTTGAGTCAATGATACCATGTATCCTAACAAGTTGTCCAGGGCCTTTGGAAGAAAAACAGCCCCACAACATCAAAGATTCACCACCATACTTCACAGTGGGGATGAGGTACTTTTCTGCATGGCTATCTTTCTGTCTACGTCAAACCCACCTCTGGTGTTTGTTTCCAAAATGCTCTATTTTGGTTTCATCTGACCATAGAACCCAGTCCCATTGAAAGTTCCAGTAACGTTTGGCAAACTATAGGCGCTTGGGTTTGTTGTTTGATGACAGCAAAGGCTTTTTTTATGGCAACCCTCCTAAACAACTTGTGGTTATGTAGGTGGCGTCTGATCGTAGTTTTGGAGACTTTCTGACCCCAAGACCCAAATAACGTCTGCAATTCTCCAGCTGTGATCCTTGGAGATTTTTTGGCCACTCAAACCATCCTCCTCACTGTGCGTGGGGTCAATATAGACACACGTCCTCCTCACTGTGCGTGGGGTCAATATAGACACACGTCCTCCTCACTGTGCGTGGGGTCAATATAGACACACGTCCTCCTCACTGTGCGTGGGGTCAATATAGACACACCTCCTCTTCCAGGCCGATTGTTAACATCTCCAGTTGATTTAAACTTCTTAGTTATTGCCCTGATAGTGGAAATGGTCATTTTCAACCATTAAGTAATTTTCTTATAGCCATTTCCTGATTTGTGCAGCTCAACAACCTTTTGTTGCACATCATTACTGTATTATCTGGTCTTTCCCATAGTGATGGATGACGTCATGGCTTATCACTTAAGTGTTCCTAATCACTCAGGTGAACTTAAAAACTTGAAATATGAATGAGAATATACTGTAAATCAGTTAGAGTTTACTCATCAACAACATATATCTATCTATCTATCTATCTATCTATCTATCTATCTATCTATCTATCTATCTATCTATCTATCTATCTATCTATCTATCTATCTATCTATCTATCTATCTATCTATCTATCTATCTATCTATCTATCTATCTATCTATCTATCTATCTATCTATCTATCTATCTATCTATCTATCTATCTATCTATCTATCTATCTATCTATATATCTATCTATCTATCTATCTATCTATCTATCTATCTATCTATCTATCTATCTATCTATCTATCTATCTATCTATCTATCTATCTATCTATCTATCTATCTATCTATCTATCTATCTATCTATCTATCTATCTATCTATCTATCTATCTATCTATCTATCTATCTATCTATCTATCTATCTATCAGACCTGCAAGTCACAATACACTGGTTTGTGAACTGTTTAGTCATTCCTATTGTAATCCAGCCAGAGGGAGGATATCCAACAATTTGAATATTTTATCACCAACAACTTGCAATCAGAATGGCTGCTATTATGAAGGACTTGACAAACAAAACTACTTAAACCATCTAAACAGGAACAACCATCTCAGTAACAGATGCAATAAGTCCAACCCCTTACAGATTGGATTAGTTTAGAAAAATTGACGTTATTTAACTTTGTATAGTATAATATGATTGAATCAATCAATGTGCATGAAGGAACATAAAATAGATATTAAAACAAACTGCTCTAAAAATCAACCTGCAACAAAGCATGCTCCCACATTTTAGTTAACGGAAATGAACAACAATAACACCATGCGAATAAAAAGATTTCTGGAATCAAATGTCCAGGGCCCGGTTTCCCAAAAGCATCTTAAGGCTAAGTTCATTGTTAGAACCGTCGTAAGAGCATCGTTGTTGCCAATGTCTTTACAATTGATACAAACAAGTGACGTATAAAAAGACGCAGAGATGATTGCATTCAAATATAAACAGTAGGCTATAGGCCTATTTCAATTTTCAATATCTTCAGCCATCGTTAAAACACTCGTAAGCCATCGCAATCGGGAAACCGGGCCATTTTCAGTTGTCCTGAAATGTAGATAAGGTGACAGACATTCCTAACACTGATCTGAATAAAAGGCATGGAAAGTCACGTCAATTTCTAATGACTAGAAGCACTATTAACAAGACCATGGGAAAGTAAATGCTAGTGGTTAAAATCTGAACACTTAGCAGATATACAGTAGGTGTTCTCCTGGTTGGAAACTGACTGGAAAAAGCTGACTGTCATGTTTAGTCTTGCATTCTAAATGCCTGTGTTTAAGATGAGAATGTTTATTGACAAATCTAAATGCCTAATGGTTATGTTTTTTTTTTGCGTGTGGGTGAAAGGGAATTCAATAAGTTACATATATTTATGTCCCGTCATTGTGAAGCAAGTTACTGTAGAGAACCTGCCCTTGTTAAAAATTATGTTACAGGTGCTTAAAAGAGAATTGACCCTTAGCACAGACTATGGTTGGTGTGTTTTCCTTGGGGTCAGAGGGTTTGGAGTTCAATACCACACATGGACAACCCCCAAATTCTCTACACTATCATCAGTGACCATGCAAGTAGGTCAGACACAAACACATACACAATAGATATTGTTGTGTTTTAGGTGTTAAGAGTTGGGCTGGAACAGAAGCCTGTACACTGCTGGCCTCCAGGACCAGAGTAGAGGCCTACCTGCACAAAGAGAGAGTAGGTCTCATTGTTGACCGTGTGTGAGTGGTAGAATTCTCCGTCGTACCACAGGACCTTCCCTAAAGGTGAATTCTGCTTGGTCACCGCAAACGTCCTCCTTGGGTCACAGCATTCTGAAAGCAGCTTCCTGTAACGAGAGAGGGAGTAAGATGGCATTGTGTCTCGACTCATCTTATGTTTAGGGTGTCATCACTTATGTGTGAGGTTAGGATTTGGGGAGAGTAAGCTGATCCTAGATCTGTGGTAAATATGGGAAACCTTTACCCCTGAGCTATAAATAGACATTCACAATGAGAATATAATTTGTCAATGTGTGTATTTTATTTTTTACTAGGCAAGTCAGTTAAGAACATATTCTTATTTTCAATGACAGCCTAGGAACAGTGGGTTAACTGCCTTGTTCAGGGGCAGAACGACAGATTTTTACCTTGTCAGCTCAGGGATTTGATCCAGCAACCTTTCGGTTATGGGCCCAACGCTCTAACCACTGGGCTACCTGCCGCCCCAAAGCATGGCTGACACTCAGACACAGTGTATAAATTGAGACAGTCTCTTGATCTGAATTATAGCTAGCGGTCCAAGACTCTGGGCCACATATCATTTGAGCATTCTCTATTGATTAAATAAACACTGATTGCAGAGTGGGCACTGTCAACTATAATTCAGATAAAGAGACAACTGTCTCAATTGATACACTGTGTCCAACTGTCATGCACAATGACACATTCATACATGCTTCATACATCCTGTCTGCAGTAGGCCTACTGTGGGGAAGCCTGAGTAGTGTAAATGCAATTGTAATCAATTAGGAGGCGGGTGCAGATATGAGAAGATTTTTTAAAAATCAAAAACAAATAAATATATATATATATATAGATAGATAGATAGATAGATAGATAGATAGATAGATAGATAGATAGATAGATAGATAGATAGATAGATGATAGATAGATAGATAGATAGATAGATAGATAGATAGATAGATAGATAGATAGATAGATAGATAGATAGATAGATAGATGATAGATAGATAGATAGATAGATAGATAGATAGATAGATAGATAGATAGATAGATAGATAGATAGATAGATAGATAGATAGATAGATAGATAGATAGATAGATAGATAGATAGATAGATAGATAGATAGATAGATACTTTATTGATCCCTGAGGGGAAATGTCTTTGTCAAGCAACTACAACAAAGCACAGGGCAGGTGCAAAATGCCAGAACGAAAATACACAAAAGACAGATACACGATACATGATACATAGAGCGGCAGTATGAAAAAGTATAGAAATACAAGAAGTCTGGAGTGCAAAAAAGCACAAAAATATACAGTTATATTTACAGGTAAGTGAACATTTGCATGGTTACATTATCTGTACAGATAAATGACAGGAAGATATACTTAAATAGCTAAATGTGTGTATGATATGATTTGGGGTAATAATAGTAATTCCATTAAAATACAGTCCTTAAAATACAATCCTTAGTGCGCAGGGTTTAATTACAGATAACTGCACGTATTGCACATTCGATATACTAAAAAGAATGAATGAACGAATTTGAAGCAAGAGTGGAAATGGCAAATGGGTAAAGGCTGGTTGTTGGTGGTTGCTTTGTCCTAGATTCAGCACCACCAGTACACTTGCATTTCTGTCGTTTCCATGGGCACACACACAGCTTCGGCGGCGAGGCAACCTTTTCAACTCCAAACGTGCTGAACCATAGAGGTCCTATTCAATTATTCTAATTCCCTCATCGCACCATTATAAAACACGTCTTTGCGCTTTTCCGTTCAGGTGTCACGTTCTTCGCATTTCCCTAATCCGATTTATAGCCTTATAGCCTACGACTCCAGTCCTATTCTCATGATAATGCGACTAGATACAACAAATAGGCCTACCATACTGTAACTGCCCTGAAGATTCAGCTTGATTATTATTATTATTATTAGTATTAGTATTAGTATGTCCTGTTATGTGCTTAAATAAACTGTAGGGAATGATAGGCTACACAATCGTGTAATAATGTGTTGCTATATTGCAGAATATTCATATTGCTATTAATTATTTATGCAGGCCAAATCGCATAGGCCTAATGTTGCGAGATGAGTGAAAGCCCACCTGAACAGATCGATGTCCGTCTGGTTCTTCTGCCATACTTGTCCCTGCCGCTGCACTTCATCAACCATCTCCTTGTCGCTCCGGAGTCTGTACACTGGGAAAATGTAGAGCCAGCACAGCACGAGCACACACAGAACCGCCCATACCGACAGCCTGCTCCGGTGGCATTTCACCAACATCGTTACAGCTTGTGGTTCACGAATCACAACCGGCCTATTCAAACAAATCTAGTATGGTGGACAAAAAACGCAAGCTGGCCCTCTCCGTTAGCTATGTGTGAAAGGTTCTATTTTGGGAGTGGAGATAGCATCCTTTCTCATTCAAAAGGCTCGGTGTGTCAATGGAAATACGCGTTTTTATTCTTTCCGCTAGTGCAATCATCGAATTCCTTGGTTTAGCTCCCAAACTGCCGGGTTTGTTATAAATGCTTGGTCATGTTTTGCAGCATGAAGGGATCCGCTATCCATGCGCCATCTCAGCCGGCGGTAAACTAGCTGGAACGGGCTTCGCTCTCTGCAGAGGCAGGTTGCTGGAATACACCACACACATCTTGGTGCATCACTGACCCCGCATGCATCACCTAGATGTCCGCTGCTCCGTCCCTACTCAACACCGGTCTCGTGTGAAATCCCTGCCCGGTTCCCTAGAGCCACATCGCCCTTTGCGGTCACTTATTTTGGTCCATCCGACCCGAATGGACCGTGCTATCCCTTCCTCATCTCCTCTCTCCTTGTCCTGCTGGATCTTCTTGGAAGCCTTGCAAGTGTACTGGGCAAAATCCATTGAAGCTCTCTCTTTCTCTCCCCCTCTTTAGCTACGGTAGTTTTACATCCCTCCAACCTGGACACAGGGGTAGACGTAACATAGTAAATTTAAATCCGGGACATTCCAGTATACAGTATGTTACATTTCGTATGGTGCCTATAGAGAGTCTACATCCCCTTGACTTTTTTTTCACATTTTGATGACTTCAAATGAAATCTAAAAGGAATTCAATTAGATTGTCTTCCTATAATGAAAGAAAGTTATAGACATTTTTCCAAATTAAGAAAAAAAAACAGAAGTATAATAATTGGAAAAGTCTCCACCCATAAATTAAAGTTTTTCTCAATTGCTAACACACTTTTAATGAAACTGGGGCCCACTTGATCTCCATCATAACCCAAAACGAAGTAATTTCTAATTGCTTTCAAACGCAAATGCTAAGCACATTTTTGCAAAACAGTAAACACTACTCTATAAAAGATGCAAATTGAGTAAATCATGACAAACAAAATCAAAACATTTGGTCACAGTTGATACAAATGACTCCCATGATTGTGAACCTCTTCTGCATGTGGGCAAAGCCTCTTTGTACAATTGTTCAATCAACAATAAGTTCTTATTCATGCATAAGAGAGGTCACCTCTGAATGGATCAAGTAAGAGGCAGAGGGTAAGGAGAAAGGAGAGGTAGCTGGGCCCATAGAGGAAGATAGTTCAGCTCTCAGTTAAAATTGTCACCATGCATGTGGAGGACCCGAGGTGCTGAGCAGTAGTGAGAAGTAACACCTTTTAATAACAACAAAAGGCGAGCACGCAAACATGAACTGGTGTGCAAAAAAGGAACACACACATACCTTTATTCAGTAAACGTATAAAGTGGCATAGGATAACAACAGAATGGAGGTTAGAGCAGTCAGTGAAGCCCAATAGTTAGAGCAGTCAGTCAAGCCCAATAGTTAGAGCAGTCAGTGAAGCCCAAGAGAAGATGATCATATGGTTTTATGGGGTACACTCAGACACACATTAGCTATAATATAAGAAGGACTAGTTGAATAGAACAGTGTCTGTATTGGGCTGTGGTTGTACCATGTTGTAACAGGCACTAAGAATTAGGGGTGCATGTATGCTAACATTTATGAGTGTGTGTCTGGTTGCCTTCATGGGTGAATGTGTTTATCTTTGCAACATTACCATTACTAAGGGGTTGCTATTATGGTTTCATTGTTTCGTATCTTAAAGTTTTATTGCCAATGGGAGAGTGGTTTATATCTTGAAAGTTTAACTGCTGACAGGAAGAGGAGGTAGACAAACCAGAATTGAATGGTTTTGAAACGATAGTGGAGGACTGTTAAGAGGTGTTATTCATCCTACCTGTGAGGGAGGGGCTATGTATGCTATGTAACCACAACATGTGTATAAGAAGAAGCAGAGGACTCTGGGAAGATTAGTGGTCTCTGGAGGCTCCTCAGCTTTTGTTACTTGCATAATAAAAGTCTATGTTACTTTTCCAAACTTTGAAAGTGCTTTATTTTTAAGAGAAAGAGGGAAGATTTTCCACAACAGGAGCAACCACAAACTCCACATAGAGTTATCCAGAGAGGTCTCTGGACACTAAACCTGAACACCAGAGACCTCTCAGAACAAAGATCATTACAAAAATGGAAAAAGGTAAAATAAAGCCTTTTGTTTCTGGATATTCATGCTCTTGAGTGACATTCTTTCTGTATGTGTCATCTTTGGTAAAATAATTCTAGGTAAAAAATAATACAACCCATGCTGTGCTAATATGTTTACTTGCCTTTTATGGTGCATACTATAATTACAGGATCAATAAATGGCACAGACATATAAAAAAGGATAGACCATGTTAGGTATATTGATAGTTGTAGTTAGTATTTATTGGGCCATTGTGTAATGATTTATTAAAATAACGTTTAATTAACAATTTGTATGTTTTGATCCAGACTGTATCACAACCGGCCGTGATTGGGAGTCCCATAGGGTGGCGCACAATTGGCCCAGCGTCGTCCGAGTTTGGCCGGTGTAGGCCGTCATTGTAAATAAGAATTTGTTCTTAACTGACTTGCCTAGTTAAATAAAGGTTAAATAATACAAAATAAAAAAAAGTAAAATGGAGGTAGTTGATTTTGTCATTTACAGTATTTAATGTTTTGAGAGTTTGTCCAACCGAGGAAAAACTGTAATACTTGCTGGCGGCCATTGCAGCTGTGAATCATTTGGAATAAGATTCTACCAACTTTTCACAACTCTTACGGCAACATGTATACATTGTTTTTGTAAAAATTGCTCAAGCTCATTACATTTGGAAGACAATCATTGATGGACAGCAATATTCAGACCTTGTCTCTGATTTTCAAGCCAATTTAAGTCAGTTCTGAGTCTAGACCACTCAGGAACACTTAACACCTTGGAAAGCCATTATGTGTGTGTCTTTAGCCTCAACATTTGTCTAATTGCCTCACTGAAAAATAAAAACTCTATCCCAGGGTTAGGTTTAACTTTTTACCTTAGCTTTGCTCCTTTCATATTTCGTTTGATCATGACAAACTCCCCAGTTCCTGTCAATGATAAGCATACCCATAACATTATGTTGCCACCACAATACTTGAAAATAGAGAGGAGCAAAGCCCAGCTAAAAAGTTAGATGAAAGCCCACCTCAGTCTTCTGAAAACCTAACCCTATCATAGGCTTTTAATTATACAAATATTATACAAAAGACACACCAGAATGGTTTTCCAAGAGGTGATGAGTGTTCCTGAGTGGTCTAGTCTCAGTCCTGACTTAAATCTGATTTAAAAAATATAAGACAAAGTTAAGTAATCGCTGTCCATCAATGATCCCCAACCAAAAGTTTCAAAAAATTATGGATATATGTTGCCCTAAGAGTTGTGCAAAGTTGATTCACAGCTGTAACGGCTGTCAAAGGTGCTTCCACAAATATTAACTCGGGAGGTGGAGACTTATCCAATTATGATATTTCAATTGTTTTATTTAGTCTCAATTTGGAAATGTTCATTTGGAAATGTTCAATAACTTTCTTTCACTTTGAAAATGTGGAGTAGGTTGTCTTATTTAATCCCATTTAGATTAAATTTTAGGCAGCAAAATGTGAGTGTAGACTTTCTATAGGCACTGCATTCATTTGTGGATGTTCATCATCCATTTCGTATGATATGTTAAGAATTGCAATTCATACAATATGTTACGAATTTGCGAAATATTCAATATGTTATGAATTCCAATTTGTTGTGGCTAACGTTAGCTAGGTGACTACCGCTAATATTAGCTAGGTGGCTAACATTAGCTAGGCTAGTAGTTAAGGTTAGGGTTAAGGTTAGGAGTTAGGTTAAAGGGTAAAGGTTAGGGTTAGGGGAAGGGTTAACTAACATGCTAAGTAGTTGCAAAGTAGCTAAAAAAGTAGTAATAGTTGCAAAGTTGCTACAATTTTTAAGTTGTCCATGATGAGATCCAAACACGCAACCTTCCTTCTGTCTTATGTAACCATAACAAACGTAACATATCATACTCATTTGTCCCTCCCAGATTAAACTTTACTATGTTACATCTAGTCTATGAGACCAGGTTGATCCCTTCCCTCCCTCTCTCTCGCAACCTCCCCTATCTGGGGTTGCTGAGTGCTTGAATGCACCTCACTCCCTGCTGTGAATGGGTGCCAATAGCACGGTCTTGTGCTGCCCCCTGTAGTACTGTTCTATTCTATGCAATGACAGCAGGTTGACTCGCCTTTCATCTTTGTCTTTGATTGATCAGGATACTACTGGTGATGATGCCTGCTGCCACACCCCTCTTGATACTAACAAAGGCCCATTTTTCTTACTACCTGGATGAGAGAGAGGACCAAATTTATTTTAGCAAAACACAATAACCTACTTGAAGAGGAATAGTTTTTATACAAATGTTTAGGTGCATTTTTGCTATGTTGTATTGTCAGTTTTAATATGTAACAAGGCATTTTACTATAAGCTACTGTCATGGCTTTTCCTAGCTACCCAAACTCTTTGCTCCGGCCAAACTCTATGCCATGCCCATGGACGTTAGCCTCTTCTCAGCGATGAGCCTGGATCTGAGTACCTCCACAACGATTTCTAGAAAGCAATAACATACCATAGAAAGAAAAACGCCTGAAACTAGATCATCTACATACTGGTCTTGACTGTCGGGGGAGGTTCTATTCTGCATTGTTCAACCAATCCAGTAAATGTGAAGTAGGAGTTAAGATGCATTGTAGCCTTGTTCACGTCCAAAAGCTGACGTCGAGTCACAGGCTCTCTTCCATTTCCCCTTAAAACCGGAACTTCCGGTTGTTGGCAATTCCACTAAGGCTAAGAACAAAAAACATTCTTACCGTTCTGATTGGTCCCAGAAAAAGATGGGTTGGGCCAGCACCAGAACACATGGATAAAGCAGAGGTTGGAAAATGTGTCATTGGCTTTGCTACTCTGATTGGTTAGAGATAATTCAATCGACTACAACACCCCTCATTTTTACAAACAACTTCAATAATGGCAGTCTGACTGAAGTATGTAGCGAATGACAGAGCAGCGGAAGAATTCAGTTTGAGTTGTCAGGCAAGTCATGGCCAAGTCTCAGTCAAAACAATTATGTTTCAAGGTACTTCCTTGTTAAATAAAATTAAAAAAATACATGTTGCCTAAATAGTGGCTTTGGGCATGAGTATAGCATGTTATGGTACATTTAAGACCTACATATGGTGAAATCTAATTTCTAACTAAAGAAAAGCTAGACAATTATTCTCTTTCAGACAAAGTACAATTTCATAGTCTGGACTAGAGTAATATGATTAGGTAGAGTAAACATTGATTCAACGTGATCTCATGCATTTGCATCCAGTGTTTTAAAGACATAAGCTTTTAATCACGCAAATGCATGACATTATCTTGAATGCACATCGTGACAGCATTTTTCTGTGTACTGAGATCATGTTGAATGGATGTTTGCTCTTCCCAATGATACCATTGCAGACTATGACATTGTATTTTGTGTGATCCATGAAATCACGCAGGAGGCCATTATTTTGTCAACTCACAGAATATACCAACCCACAACTAAGTCATAATAACCACTAACCCATGAAAACCTTGGCATTTGTTAGACATCCAAAGATGGTGGATAAATTAATATAATTCACACAGGCCTTTTACCATTGAAAGAAAAAAGGTACGTTCTGGTCTATTTAAAGGACCCCTGCCCAGAGGAAGTTGCCATACTAGATTTGTTTGAATAGGCCACTATTTCTACGTAATTTCCTGTCCTAGAGAGGAAACGCACGTTTAGAATGATGAAGGCTACTTATACATATTCACGAATTGGGTGTGGGAATTTCCACGTGGAGTTGATGAACATCAACAAATAGAGCACCCATTGGGCACACACTGGTTGAATCAATGTTGTGAAAAATTGAAAATTAAAAAAACACACCCATCTATAAACTGGTTGCTCTCTATGAAAGTTTCATGCTCAGCACCTTAAAGAGCGTATATTGTTTTAGCATTTCTATCTCATAGGTAGGACCACATGAGCTGATAATAATACAGGCTCAACTCTAGTAATAACCTAAAACTAGTTTTTCCTTGTCAAATCACATGGTAAGAAAAACTCTTAGCCCTCCTCATAGATTGCGTCCCAATAATATCTCCTTTCTCCTGAATTGTGCACTCATTCACTCATTCATTACAGTATTTTCAACCTAACTTCCATTTTCAATGAGAAACAAAGTGGGGTCTCTGCTCAGGCATCTTTCCATGCCTGCTAAGTTAGTATGTTACAACTCCCCACATTTGTAAGAGCAATGGTGTAGGAATGGCCTAGAGGGAGTCTCTTATAAAAGTCATTTCCTGTCAAATCCACGAAGGGTAGTCAACAAGTGCACACTTCGGGAGAAAGGAGTGCTCATAGGGAAGCAACCATAGGCTAAGTATGGAGAAGGCATGAATTTCAACACATTGAGATAGAATAAACTACTGTCTATTTAATTATGCATTCCATCATCAGCCCATTGTTGGAGCCTGGATTTGGAATGTTAAGCATCTTGACTGAGCCAGATCTGTGGAGATCTGAGGCATACAGGGGTATGTGTGCCATCCCTGTCACCCCCCCCGTGGGTGAACCCTAGTGGGTAGGATCAAGGTTAGCCTCCCGCCTGGACAGAGAATACGCTCGCATGATATTGGGCACAACCTAATGTTCATGAAAGACAAAGCTGTTGTTGCCATTGTTACAACCACTGAACCTCACTGTCAAAAAGCAGACCGTGGCTTTAACAGGTTACATCACGTCCTATATAAAGGCTGTTGTATTCTTAGATGATTCCCATGCCAGAGACTGGTTTGGTGCCCTTTTGTAATCTCGACATGTAAAAAACGAAACAAAAAAAGTTTTATTGTCACATACACCAGATAGGTGCAGTGAAATGTGTTGTTTTACAGGGTCAGCCATAGTAGTACAGCATCCCTGGAGCAAATTAGGGTTAAGTGCCTTGCTCAAGGGCACATTGACAGATTTTTCACCTTGTCAGCTCACGTATACAAACCTCAAACGTTTCAGTTACTGACCCAATGCTCTAACCGCTAGGCTACCTGCCACCAAAACAAAGCAGGATCAATGAGTTAGCCAGCTAACTTTGATAAACAACCTGAAATAACTAATGATTTTCTAATTCAAGCTAATTGGTTGTGGAATAAATTAGACTATGCCCATTTCCAATTCGTCCAAAGTTATAAAAAGTTATTTCAGAATACTAAGGCAACTGGCAAGTTAGCTCATTGATTCTTCTTTGTAGTATACCCCTCAGGAGAGCTTCATCTTATGATAACAGGGAAATGACAAAACACAGGTGACAATAAGCCTAGGACTCATTAACAGAACAGGTGATGGCTGCAGTGATGGCCTGTCCTCGCAACTCCACCTCTGTGTGTGTGTTTGTGTCTCCTTTCCTTCACCTAGGGAGCAACACATTGAGTCGTCAGTACCTATCAAAAATCATAACGACAGCAGGAAGTGCATGTTGAGAAGGTCTCAGATGTGTGTGTGCGTGTGTGTGTCGGGTTGATGCAGAAATAGCCAGCCCACCTGCTGGGGATCACTGAGGGAGTGATGACAGAACATTTGCCTCCACCCCCCTCGGACATTGTCGTCCCTCCTGTACCCCTGTTCCTGTCCCTCATACCCCTGTCCCATCCGAGAGGGGGGTATCAGCTCGGTGACCAATGAGAACCCTGTGGATCCCATCCAGTATATGTACTGAGCACTGAGAAAACATTACAGGCCTATGAAACACTACAGTGTACAGCTATGTTATTCACACTGTGGGGATTGATTCAGAGTGGCTTTGTGGTAACTGATATGTTTCCATGTGTCTCCCTTGAAACATTATGACATGCCAACAATTGGCTAACTACCTAATAATAAATACGGTCTTATAAAATGTCAAATAAATGCCTTATAAAATACTATAAGAGTATTCAGACCCCTTCCCTTTTTCCACATTTTGTGACATTACAGCCTTATTCTAAAATTGATTAAATTAATTAAATACCTTTTTTCCCTCATCAATCTACACACAATACCGCATAATGACAAAGCAAAAACAGGTTTTTTGAATTTTTTGCAAAAAACATAAATACCTTATTAAAATAAGTATTCAAACCCTTTGCTATGAGATTCAAAATTGAGCTCAGGTGCATCCTGTTTCCAGAGATATTTCTACAACTTGATTGGAGCACCTGTGGTAAATTCAATTGATTGGACATTATTTGGAAAGACACACACCTGTCTGTATAAGGTCCCACAGTTGACATGCATGTCAGAGCAAAAACCAAGCCATGAGGTTAAAGGAATTTTCCGTAGAGCTCAGAGACAGAATTGTGTTGAGGCACAGATCTGGGGAAGGGTAACAAAACATTTCTGGAGCATTGAAGGTCCCCAAGAACACAGTGGCCTCCATCATTCTTAAATGGAAGAAGATTGGAACTTCCTAGAACTGGCCGCCCAGCCAAACTGAGCACTCGGAGGACAAGGGCCTTGGTCAGGCAGGTGACCAAGAACCTGATGTGGAGATGGGAGAACCATTCAGAAGGACAACCATCTTTGCAACACTCAATCAATCAGGCCTTTATGGTAGACTGGCCAGACAGAAGCCACTCCTCAGTAAAAGGCACATGACTTCCCTCTCTGAGATTGCCAAAAGCCACCTAAAGGACTCTCAGGCCATGAGAAACAAGTTTTCTGGTCTGATGAACCCAAGATTGAACTCTTTGGCCTGAATGCCAAGCATCACGTTTGGAGGAAACCTGGCACCATCCCTACGGTGAAGCATGGTGGTGGCAGCATCATGCTGTGGGGATGTTTTTCAGTGGCAGGGACTGGAAGACAGGTCAGGGTCGAGGCAAAGATGAACAGAGCAAAGAACAGAAAGATCCTTGATGAAAACCTGCTCCAGAGCACTCAGGACCTCAGACTGGGGCGAAGGTTCACCTTCCAACAGGACAACGACACTAAGCACACAGCCAAGACAACGCAGGAGTGGCTTCAGGACAAGTCTCTGAATGTCCTTGAGTGGCGCAGCCAGAGCCCGGACTTGAACCCGATCGAATATCTCTGGAGAGACCTGAAAATAGCTGTGCAGCAACGCTCCCCATCCAACCTGACAGAGCTTGACAGGATCTGCAGAGAAGAAACTCCCTAAATACAGGTGTGCCAAGCTTGTAGTGACATACCCAAGAAGACTCAAGGCTGTCATTGCTGCCAAAGGTGCTTTAACAAAGTACTGAGTAAAGGGTCTGAATACTTATGTAAATGTAAAACCTGTTTTTGCTTTATCATTATGGGGTATTGTGTGTAGATTGATGAGGAACAAAAAAAACCCCATTTAATCCATTTTAGAATATGTCTGTAATGTAACAAAATGTGGAAAAGGTCATGGGGTCTGAATACTTTCTAAATGCACTGTATAGTGTGTTAACTAGCGTTTGTTTGTACTCCAAAAGACAGACCATCAGTTAATCTAAAATGGTACCCTATTCATAAAATGGGTAGTTTGGATCCCGGATGCTGATTGGCTAAAACAGCATTCCAGCCGGTATGACATAAGAATACTTTAGTGTTTTATCTGAAGTATCACTATGCTGTCCCTGATATACCATGGATTCGCGTTATGCCTAAGAACAGCCCTTAGGTGGGATATTGGCCATACACCACACCCTCTCGGGCCTTATTGCGTAGATTTTACCAGAGCCCTATGCTCCCCATGCGCCCTGCTCAAAAGCAGTGTACAATAAATAGGCTGCAATTTTGGACGCAACCCATGTACAGTATAGGCCAGGGGAAGCATGTGGAATGCCTGGAGGAGAAGCTTAACAGTTATGTCGTATAGTACTGGTGACAGGAGGGACATGCCTGTCCCCGTTGTCATAACTACATGTTTTATTATCTGGAGAGGGAGGCTGGGGGGAGACAAGATAACAAGAAGCTCTAATCACATAGAATACCGGCTCCAGAAAATTGGGCCTAGCAATACTTCAGATATACAACTTCTTAAAGTTGAGGACAACTTTACTATCCCATTGGAACTATGAACGGCAGTGTTTTGCTGCGTAATATCACATCTCACTTCTACATATATCACAACAACAGGCTCTGACAAGTGCCTGAAATAGCCATGGAAGACTTTCACAAGCCTTCTGATTTGTTGTCACTGATTAACCTCTATAAAACCTGTCACATCAAATGAAAAATGATTCAACTACATTGTCACAGTAGCCTATTAAGATAGACAGGTAAGTCCCAAAATAAAAGAAACACTTCAGTAAATGAGGGATCTGGCGGCTCTGTTATGGTTTGGTGTGTATTTTCCTGCCATGGAAAATACATAAATGACAAATACACAGCCATTCTGAGAGATCACCTTCAACCTATGGTGCAGCATTTCTATCCTGATGGGTGTTGTCTTTTCCAGGATGACAATGCCCTAATCCACAGGGTGTTCACTGAATGGTTTAATGAACATGAAAACAATATAAACCATATGCCATGGCCGTCTCAGTCACCAGATCTCAACCCAATTGAACACTTATGGGAGATTCTGGAGCGGCGCCTGAGACACCGTTTTCCACCACCATCAACAAAACACCAAATTATGGAATTTCTCATGGAAGAATGGTGTCGCATCCCTCCAATAGAGTTCCAGACACTTGTAGAATTCATGCCAAGGCGCATTGATGCTGTTCTGGCTCGTGGTGGCCAAACGCCCTATTAAGACGCTTTATGTTGGTGTTTCCTTTATTTCGGCAGTTACCTGTATTTTAGTAATGATAATCAAAATCCCAACAACCAATATACATATGTTTTCTTTTCATTTCAAGGCAAGATTATCACTTTCATGGGCTTTCATGAGAACATAAACCATACAAGTGAAACATAGAGTATGAATCAGGCAAAACAACAAAATAACCCAAGCAACATTATTCTGTTTATTTATCCATAGGGACAAGGGCTTTTTTGCAAAAGGCAGCGAGAGGCTTTCACAGAAGTTTTCAGACAATGCCATTAAGACGTTGGTCAGGATTTATTAATACATTTCGACCCGCATTGTCACAATGTCACAGGAGGTGATATTTCATCCCTGGTGTCCATCCAACCCATTCCTGCAGGACCCTGGTGCTAGGCTATATCTGTTGTCCACCCGCGGCCCAGCCCTGCCCAGACCCACATAAAAGAGAAAATCCCCCCCCCATTGTCTCAGATAACTCTGTTGTTTGAGAGAGAAAGAGAGAGAGTACTGTCCTCGACCCAACTGTGGTCCACCCGATTCCAGGTAATAATCATTTGGGCTGGGGATTCTGTGATTCCAGATCAAACTTAAGTATTTATTAAGTAAATTACTTAATAATTACTTAAGTGAATGGTGGCATTTTGTTGCTTGTGTCAGTGATTTGAAATTATCTGAGGGGTTCAGCCTGATCAGGTAATTCAACAAAGGGAAGGTGCACTTATTGAATTGCCTGGATCGGATTTCAAAATTTCAAATTCTCTCCCCAACCAAGGTTTTCATAATGGCTGATGAGTAAGTATTGCTATCTGGGACAATAGGTCGGTTTGACTGTTAAGTAATTATGTGTATGGTTCCCTTATGTACGTTTTTAATGAATACCGCTTTAATTATTATTTATATCTGTTTAAAAAGCATAATATTATCTGTTTTAAATATACTTTATATATTATAACGAAGTGGATCTATTGTCTTGAGATGAAAAGCCATTTTAGTCTTACAGCAGCATGTTGTAGGCCAAAGATATAATGTTTATAATGTATGTTATAATGATGGCTTCTTAGGGTATGATATGTCCTGATTGTGGATCTCTTGCAACTTACATTCTCTTGCAAATTACACATAATGACTCTGTTAAACTGCCAGTTAGACATATACTGAGATAAAACTGAGGGGATGCTACAATGCTATACGCGGCGGAATGGCTTTTTCCTGTAGTGTCCTTGCCCTGTCTGTCTGTCTGTCTGTCTGTCTGTCTGTCTGTCTGTCTGTCTGTCTGTCTGTCTGTCTGTCTGTCTGTCTGTCTGTCTGTCTGTCTGTCTGTCTGTCTGTCTGTCTGTCTGTCTGTCTGTCTGTCTGTCTGTCTGTCTGTCTGTCTGTCTTTCTGTCTGTCTGTCTGTCTGTCTGCCTGCCTGCCTGTCTGTCTGTCTGTCCTATTACATTGTAAAGTACCCCCAGTAGGTTACAAATTGTTTTTATTTTTTTACAAATGATTTTCTAATTTTTTACTTTTGTGTCTCCCTTGTCTTTTTGTGCCCATAAACCTGGTAAAATTTAAGTGAGGTAAGTATTAAACACACACCTGTTGAGGCGAGGTGCTGGCCAGCGGAGTGAAACACTTGAAAAAGATTCACCATCATCACAATCATCATCTTCATGACCATCGTCATCCTCATCGTGTTAGATTTACGACAGGAACATTCTTCCTTCTATTTTGACTTGTCTGTTATGCCAAGCATTTCTTTCATGTCTAGTTGAATCCTTACATGCATTTTTTAACAAAGTCCAATCAAGAGACAAGTTTTTCAAGCTACCCCTCATGGAAGTGTGTATACTTTGAATATTTTGAACGATGTCCTGACATGTCCCGTCTGTCCCTGTAGGAGCAAGTCAAGCCCAGGCCAATGAATCCCAAGTTAATTGACAAGGTGAGCTAGAGCCAGAACCAGAACCAGAACCAGAGACAGCCCTGGTTCAACAGTGTTAATCCCTACATAGAGATGGAACACATTGTCCCAAGGTTGCCACTTCAGTCATCGGTTATTGTCAGCTATCAAGGGTCCACATCCTAACTAAACTGTAACTGGATCCTTGTATGTTTGAACTGATTGCTATAAAGAGAGTAAAAAGAATGCTCAATGGAGAATCTCAATTGAAAGAGCTTTTCATTCCAGGACTAGTCGTGTGCAGGAAACTGGCCCATTTTTAGGTCAATGCTTTAGGTCCAAAGTTGATTTGTTGTGAGTGGCAGTTGTGTGACCACCTAAACCCTTTATGCCAACGCAAAAATCTCCCATTAAAAGAATAGGTCACCGATCTTGACAAAATCGATTTTCACTTTCAAGTAGATAGCATTGGGCAATAACATTGTGTCCTTTACCCAACAGCCAAAGTCGAAGATTACGGCTTCGCGTAAGCTCTCCCTGAAGGTAAGTTACCATGCATTATGTTAACCATCAACATAGATTATAACTAAGTAATTCTTTATTACGGATACAGCTGTAGTGACACCATATAACCAACTACTGGTAGTATCAAACTGGGTCCTCCACACCAACATCCCCCCCCCCCCAACCCCCGGTGATGACGGAACTTCCTCTCGTCCAATCAGATCATGCTGCTCACCAGGGCGATGGAGCAGCTGGAACAGGAGATGCAGGACAGGGATGAGGAGAAACTGTGCTACCTGGGAGAGAGACTGCCCCCCCTGCAGCTCTCTGGACTGTCATTGGCTGAGCTACAGGTGAGAGACAAGAGAGTTAGCCAATCGAGGGGGCTATATGACTGGGGCAAACTTGTAGGCCAACCACAAAGCTAAACAATTGGACTGTAACTGAACAACACTCAAGTAAATATTCCAGCTTGGTTATCCTGTCACATATACAGTATCTCAATGAGATTGATTCTTCACTCTTAGACAAAAGGGTTCCGAAAGGGTTCTTTGGCTGTCCCCATAGGAGAAGCCTTTGTGGTTCCAGGTAGAACCCGTTTTGGTTCCTGGTAGAACCCTTTTGGGTTCCATTTAGGACCCTCTGTAGAAATGGTTGTACATTGAATCCAAAAGGGTTCTACCTGGAACCAAAAAGGGTTCTTCAAAGGATTCTCTCCTATGAGGACAGCCAAAGAACACTTTTAGGTTCTAGATAAC
The DNA here is from genome assembly GCA_023634145.1 of Thymallus thymallus. Lineage (NCBI taxonomy): Eukaryota > Metazoa > Chordata > Actinopteri > Salmoniformes > Salmonidae > Thymallus > Thymallus thymallus. Next base: position 8,694,585 of record CM042421.1, read on the forward strand.
ACCTTTTTTGTTTATGATATTTAATCATAGTGTATTTATCTATTTTCTTCAGGACCTATGTAAGCAGCTCCATGGAAAGATCGATGTGGTAGATGAGGAGAGATACGACTGTGAGGCCAAAGTGACCAAGCACAACAAAGATGTAAGTCTTAGGCCCTTTGGGTGAGATGTTATCCTAAGGTCCTGCCTATTCTGGTGGTAACACCTGGGTGTTAGTCTCAGTGTTGCAGCTGGGTCAGGGCCAATTCATGGGTCAGTGCCAGTTCCTGGGGTTAGCCCTGGCCGGGATTCGAACCCGGGTCCAGCAGGTATATAAACAACACTTCTTGAAGAGGTTGTTAGGTGTTGGCTTAAGGATGATACAATATTTAATAGCAACCCGTGTTTTCCGGTGAAATCTACAGATCCATGAGTTGAAGCTGAAGGTAATGGACTTAGGAGGGAAGTTTAAGAAGCCCGCCCTGAGGAAGGTACGCGTCTCTGCAGACGAGATGATGAGAGCTCTGCTGGGCACCAAACACAAAGGCTCTATGGACCTCAGGTCCAACCTCAAGTCTGTCAAGAAGGAAGATACCAACAAGGACAAAGACAAGGTAACTGGGACTTGGGCCATGTTCAAATACTTTACCAATGCATCCTTCCTTTCTCCTTAACCTTGAAGTAATCACTGATCGAACGCAGTGCAAATATGCACTATCGCATGTTGCGACTCTCAGTTTGAAACCTCTCTGGCATTAGTAAGCACTGGCTTGTGTGGTACTGGAAACCATGCTGCTGTGGACCTCCAAGCATTTGCATCTAATGGTTAACCTCTTAAGGATCTGACCCTTTTTTTCAATTTTCGCCTAAAATGACACACCCAAATCTAACTGCCTGTAGCTCAGGACCTGAAGCAAGGACATGCATTTTCTTGATACCATTTGAAAGGAAACACTTTGAAGTTTGTGGAAATGTGACATTAATGTTGGAGAACATAACACATTAAATCCGGTAAAAGATAATACAAAATAAAAAAAACATGTTTTTTTGTGTGTTTTTTTTGTCACACCATCTTTGAAACTAATACTTAGGAGTCCAGTCTGCCCAAATGTGCCTATTGGTTTATTGATACATTTTCAAGTACATTTTCAAGTACATTATTTCACTGTAATAGCTACTGTAAATTGGACAGTGCAGTTAGATTAACAAGAATTTAAGCTTTCTGCAATATGTCCATAGTATGAAAAAAGTATTAAAAAAAAGAATGTATGTACAGTGGGGAGAACAAGTATTTGATACACTGCCGATTTTGCAGGTTTTCCCACATACAAAGCATGTAGAAGTCTGTAATTTGTATCATAGGTACTCTTCAACTGTGAGTGACGGAATCTAAAACAAAATTCCAGAAAATCACATTGTATGATTTTTAAGTAATTAATTTGCATTTTATTGCATGACATAAGTATTTGATACATCAGAAAAGCAGAACTTAATATTTGGTACAGAAACCTTTGTTTGCAATTACAGAGATCATACGTTTCCTGTAGTTCTTGACCAGGTTTGCACACACTGCAGCAGGGATTTTGGCCCACTCCTCCATACAGACCTTCTCCAGATCCTTCAGGTTTCGGGGCTGTCGCCGGGCAATACAGACTTTCAGCTCCCTCCAAAGATTTTCTATTGGGTTCAGGTCTGGAGACTGGCTAGGCCACTCCAGGACCTTGAGATGCTTCTTACGGAGCCACTCCTTAGTTGCCCTGGCTGTGTGTTTCGGGTCATTGTCATGCTGGAAGACCCAGCCACGACCCATCTTCAATGCTCTTACTGAGGGAAGGAGGTTGTTGGCCAAGATCTTGCGATACATGGCCCCATCCATCCTCCCCTCAATACGGTGCAGTCGTCCTGTCCCCTTTGCAGAAAAGCATCCCCAAAGAATGATGTTTCCACCTCCATGCTTCACAGTTGGGATGGTGTTCTTGGGGTTGTACTCATCCTTCTTCTTCCTCCAAACACGGCGAGTGGAGTTTAGACCAAAAAGCTCTATTTTTGTCTCATCAGACCACATGATCTTCTCCCATTCCTCCTCTGGATCATCCAGATGGTCATTGGAAAACTTCAGACGGGCCTGGACATGCGCTGGCTTGAGCAGGGGGACCTTGCGTGCGCTGCAGGATTTTAATCCATGACGGCGTAGTGTGTTACTAATGGTTTTCTTTGAGACTGTGGTCCCAGCTCTCTTCAGGTCATTGACCAGGTCCTGCAGTGTAGTTCTGGACTGATCCCTCACCTTCCTCATGATCATTGATGCCCCACGAGGTGAGATCTTGCATGGTGCCCCAGACCGAGGGAGATTGACCGTCATCTTGAACTTCTTCCATTTTCTAATAATTGCGCCAACAGTTGTTGCCTTCTCACCAAGCTGCTTGCCTATTGTCCTGTAGCCCATCCCAGTCTTGTGCAGGTCTACAATTTTATCCCTGATGTCCTTACACAGCTCTCTGGTCTTGGCCATTGTGGAGAGGTTGGAGTCTGTTTGATTGAGTGTGTGGACAGGTCTTTTATACAGGTAACGATTTCAAACAGGTGCAGTTAATACAGGTAATGAGTTGAGAACAGGAGGGCTTTTTAAAGAAAAACTAACAGGTCTGTGAGAGCCGGAATTCTTACTGGTTGGTAGGTGATCAAATCCTTATGTCATGCAATAAAATGCAAATTAATTATTTAAAAATCATACAATGTGATTTTCTGGATTTTTGTTTTAGATTCCGTCTCTCACAGTTGAAGTGTACCTATGATAAAAATTACAGACCTCTACATGCTTTGTAAGTAGGAAAACCTGCAAAATCGGCAGTGTATCAAATACTTGTTCTCCCCACTGTAAGTCGCTCTGGATAAGAGCGTCTGCTAAATGACGTAAATGTAAATTATATAAGATATGTCTATGTCCTGGGAAATGTTGTTGTTACTTACAACGTCATGCTAATCATATTGTTGCACGTTAGCTCAAGCGTTCCTGTATTGGTTAAACTAACACTAACCCCGACCATAACGTTAGCTTATTATAGTAGCTAGCTAATCAAACATGAGTTAGCATAGCGCTACTCATTGTTTGTTCTCCTTCTACACATTGTATGGGGATACGTTGTAATGTGGCCACCTGAGACCTCTCTCCATGAACACAAGGAAGCCTGGGCGCTAAAGCTAGTTAAACGCTGATGTCTGACAGCACAGTGTTTGTTCCCTTTCCCTCTCAGGTGCTCACGGCTGAGGTGACTGACTGGCGTAAGAACGTGGAGGCCATGTCTGGCATGGAGGGCCGCAAGAAGATGTTTGACGCATCTGGCGGCCAATGAGCCATGCTACAGCCTTGGGACGGGAACGACGCGCAGGACATGGTCCAGAGAGGAGGAAGAGGAGAAGGAGGAGGAGGAGCTGTGTTGTCCCTGAAAGCGCTCCGCCACACACCCTACCACAGTACAAAAGCAGCAGGGGGTTAAATTGTGAGGAGTACATTAGAGGGATTTGTAGTTTTGTAAAACCGCTTGAAGTTCTCTGCTGGAGTGGAGGGGTTTCTATAAGAGTTTTACAGAGCTTCCGATTGCATTCAGTTACCACTTACCAAATGTTTGACAACCCTGTACAAAATCATTTTTGGAGCCCAACCCAATATTAATAGTATACCACAAAGCCCTCAGATGAGACCGTATGTGGTAGTCTTGGAAACCCAAAACTAAAATATTGCGTAATTGCGTCAGATGCTCAATTAGGTTATGGGGAGAGATGAATGAGATAAGATACTAATGAGACTAGTGAAGTCTCCACCCTTTAAACAGAAACTCTCAGCCAAAGATCCCCAATTCTGAAAGCACCATCTTCACCCAATCCTGATACGCCCAAATAACCAGTTATGGAAAACCACCAAAGCACCATAACTACTGCTCCTTGTTAGTAGTCACATCCCACAATCTTTTAACAGACGGTACAATACCATTTATGTTACATAGTCTGTCCACGAGAGATTAGGAATTGATGTGAGATTAGGAATTGATGTGAACTACCTAAACACAGAGAGGTTACATAAAAGTTAAGTGAATGATTGGAATCATGTAGAATAGCGAAGTCACCTTAGGTTGATAGTCTTAAAGAAATAGGAAAGGCTTGAGGCTGATGAGTGTTTACAGTTGTCAATATCATGATGATTTCCTAACTAATTAAGCAACAGGTTGCTCTCCTGGACTCTGACTCCCTCAGGGCTGATCTCAATGGTAAAACCGTATGATTTAACCCCTCGCTGCCATCCTCACGCATGACCTCTCAACCCTGTCATTGACCGCTTAGCCTATCGTGCTGGAACAGTTAACCACTTCTTGAAAAGCTGTGTGTGGTGCCTATCTCACTATTGCTATTTATTATGGAAGAATAGATTTACAGTTGAAGTCGAAAGTTTACATACACTTAGGTTGAAGTCATTAAGTCATTAAAACTTTCAACCACTACACAGATTTCATGTTAACAAACTATAGTTTTGGCAAGTCGGTTAGGACATCTACTTTGTGCATGACACAAGTAATTATTCCAACAATTGTTTACAGACAGATTATTTCACTAATAATTCACTATATCACAATTCCAGTGGGTCAGAAGTTTACATACACTAAGTTGACTGTGCCTTTAAACAGCATGGCTTTAGAAGCTTCTGATAGGCTAATTGACATAATTTGAGTCAATTGGAGGTGTACCTGTGGATGTATTTCAAGGCCTACCTTCAAACTCAGTGCCTCTTTGCTCGACATCATGGGAAAATCAAAAGAAATCAGCCAAGACCTCAGAAAAAAAATTGTAGACCTCCACAAGTCTGGTTCATCCTTAGGAGCAATTTCCAAATGCCTGAAGGTACCACGTTCATCTGTACAAACAATAGTATGCAAGTATAAACACCATGGGACCACGCAGCCGTCATACCACTCAGGAAGCAAATCAATCCCAGAACAACAGCAAAGGAAACAGGTACAAAAGTATCTATAGCCACAGTAAAATGAGTCCTATATTGACATAACCTGAAAGGCCATTCAGCAAGGAGGATGCCACTGCTACAAAACCGCCATAAAAAAGCCAGACTACGGTTTGCAACTGCACATGGGGACAAAGATCGTACTTTTTGGAGAAATGTCCTCTGGTCTGATGAAACAAAAATAGAACTGTTTGGCCATAATGACCATCTTTATGTTTGGAAGAAAAAGGGGGAGGCGCATGAGCCGAAGAACACCATCCCAACCGTGAAGCTCGGGGATGGCAGCATCATGTTGTGGGGGTGCTTTGCTGCAGGAGGGACTGGTGCATTTCACAAAATAGATGGCTTCAAGAAGAAGGAAAATTATGTGGATATATTGAGGCAAGCCAGTCAGGAAGTTAAAGCTTGGTCGCAAATGGGTCTTCAAAATGGACAATGACCCCAAGCATACTTCCAAAGTTGTGGAAAAATGGACAACAAGGACAACAAAAAAGGACAACAAAGTCAAGGTATTGGAGTGGCCATCACAAAGCCCTGAACTCAATCCTATAGAACATTTGTTGGCAGAACTGAAAAAGCATGTGCGAGCAAGGAGGCCTACAAACCTGAGTCAGTTACACTAGTTCTGTCAGGAGGAATGGGCCAAAATTCACCCAAATGATTGTGGGAAGCTTGTAGAAGGCTACCCAAAATATTTGACCCAAGTTAAACAATTTAAAGTCAATGCTACCAAATACTAATTGAGTGTATGTAAACTTCTGACCCACTGGGAATGTGATGAAATAAATACTATTATTCTGACATTTCACATTCTTAAAATAAAGTGGTGATCCTAACTGACCTAAAACAGGGAACTTTTACTAGGGTTAAATGTCAGGAATTGTGAAAAACAGAGTTTAAATGTATTTTGCTAAGGTGTATCTAAACTTCCGACTTCAACTGTATGTGTTTTATTTATGGCATTATAAAAAATGAATCGCCAAAGGTTGTCATTGGTTTGTTATGCGTACTTACATCAGTGTGTAGTTTCTATTGTCTGGTACTCAGTGATCTAATAGAGGTATGTATGACCATGGGTAGCAGCTTAAAAGGATAGTTCACCCAAATTACTAAATTACATTGTTTCCTGTAAGCAGTCTATAGACAAGGTATGACAGCAATCCATGCTTTGGTTTAGTTTCCCTGGCACTGTTTTCAAATGCTAACATTATAGCTTCTGTGGCACAAATCCCATTCAAGTCACAGTACATATATTAGCATTTTTCGTGCATCACGTGCAGCTCATCTATAAGTGACTTTGTTGAGCTAGACAATTCATATCAGATACTTTGGGATGATTTGGACATGATGCGCAAAAAATTATAAAATCCCATGACTTGGGATTTGTGCCACAAATGCTAAAACATTAGCATTTGAAATAAGTGCCAGGGAAAGCATGGATTGCAGTCATAACATGTCCATAGACTGCTTACAGGTTTTCGAAACCAATATGTCATTTTTGTAATATGGGTGAACTATCCCTTTAACTGTGTTGACGGATTTGACAAATCCTTTTACAATGCCATTGAAAAAGAGGGGGGTGGGAGACACTAGGGGTTATTCAACTGCTACTTGGTAAACTTAAAATGGAAGGCGAGGGAAAAACACTTTCACATTGACCTCGTCAAAGGTTTTGTTCCAGCAGCGCAGTGTTTAATGATATAGTAGTGATCTTCTGGATGACCTGGCCAAAGGCTTTATCAGGACTGTCTAAACACACACTGTTGGATCACTTTAGTCTTCTAAAGCTAAGGAATAGGAATGAAATGTTACTGGTATAAATAATGTGTACATGGCCAACTATAAAAGCACTTTCCTGTAAAAGGTTACACGGGACGGAAATGCCAGAAACACGATCCCTCAACTCACAATTGCAGCATAACTGCATACATTATTGGACACACGAGACAACTACACCAGTCTAATAAGAAGCAGAAACAATTTGTGGGTGTTGTGAGTTCAGTTTTCAACGATCTTAAAACCTGCCCCCAGCTTCAAATCCTCAGTCACCTTGTATATTTAGCTCTGTTGTTCTCTGACTCTAATCCTACCTTGGAAACAAACACTGGAGCTTGTCATTCGCTCTGTTGGCCTACGTGGGTCGCCTGGCTGTTGTCACCCAGACACAGTCATGCCGAATATGAGAGACACCCAGGCCAACAATAGCCAGAGGCCCTCTGGTGAGAGGGAAGTGTTGACAGGTTCATGTCAGTCAATGTGGTGTCAGGTGTGTGTGTGAGTTTGTACCCCTGTTCAGTGAGGCACACAGCAGGCCTCTATGAAGGTTCACCAGTGTGTGTGGCACCCAGGGGACCTACCGGTGCCTGCTTGTGTCTGTTTGGTGCTTGGTGTTCATGTAGATTAGCTGATAAGTAAAGTAGTTGTCTGTCCTTCCACTAACCTTTGGGAAGTATATATGGTAGTGGTTTCCAACACAGCCCTGAATGAACAATACCCACAAATCAAATCAAGCTGTATTTATATAGCACAAAATAATAACTATAAAAACTGAAAGACTAAAAAGCACCCTAAGGAAAAGCAAAGTTAAAAAGTTGTGTTTTAAGATCTCTTTTAAATATGTCCACAGTTTCAGTCCCCCTCAGATTCTCTAGCAGGCTATTCCGGTGGGAGGGGTAATAGACAAACTGCATGAAAATACAATCAAATTCAAAGTTTGAAGGACACTAATCACAATCATTCATGTACGGTGTAACAGCTTCACATGAAACTGCAGTCCATTGCTGAGGCCACTGGATGGCAGCCAGTCAACAGAAGTAACTGCAGTCCATTGCCGGGGCCACTAGCCAGTCAACAGAAGTGACTGCAGTCCATTGCCGGGGCCACTAGCCAGTCAACAGAAGTAACTGCAGTCCATTGCCGGGGCCACTAGCCAGTCAACAGTAGTAACTGCAGTCCATTGCCGGGGCCACTAGCCAGTCAACAGTAGTAACTGCAGTCCATTGCCGGGGCCACTGGATGACAGCCAGTCAACAGTAGTAACTGGGACCACTGTATCCATTGAGGCTGGTAGGCTCTGTCTACAGCGTCTGCTTTTACTCAAGCCGGATTCCAAGATGAAAACAACTGACTTCTGTCAAATGAAGAAAGAGCAGACTAGTTAGCCAGATATTTCCTTGTGCAGTGATAGTTATACGTTGATGTTATCACATGAGTGTCAGGTAAAAGAGAGAGCAGTAGTCACTTTCAATGTGAAATCACGAAGATGACCGATACTCTAAGCCAGTGAAACAGGCCCCAAGGCCAACGCCTGCACAAGACAAGGCACTACAAAAGACAGAAGTGTGTGTGTGTGTGTGTGTGTGTGTGTGTGTGTGTGTGTGTGTGTGTGTGTGTGTGTGTGTGTGTGTGGGCTGAAAGCGAGAGCAGCAATGAATTAAAGAGGGGCACACTGACATTGACGATATAATGGCGTAGGTGTCACTTTGGACAATGACTGATCGATTCAACACCACTCAAAAAACACCACTTCCTGTGAGTCACTATGGAAACATTTGAAACATGATAAACAGCATTGTCTTACGTCAGGTGGCGTCACTCCTACGCGACTCTCTTCCCTCAACCCACAGTGCAGCTGGAAACATTGTGCTATCTGACGTAAGACAATGCATAAACAGTTGATGTATTCATTGCGCTCCCAGCTGCCCTCACTCCTAATTGCTTCCTATAAGGGTTAACAGGACTGTTATCCTATTATTCTAGTCACTCCGAGGTAGGCTTGAAAGAGTACAGAACATCTCATCCATTCCCCCTTTTTGTGCCAAATATGAGATCATTGACTTACTCAAGGTGTGCATTCACTCTAGATATTGTGGCAGGCAGCGTATCTGTCGCCTCATTTTCTACTGTACCTCTCCCTCTCTCTCTCTCTCTCTCTCTCCATCTCTCATTCTCCTCCTCTTCCTCCTCTCCTGCTCTGAGGCCTTCTCTATCCATAAGTGGAGGGTTTAATTAATTTGAGGCGGCAAGGGCTATTGGATTGTGAGACACGTTGTCCTTTCATTCAGAGGGGGATAAAAGGGGGATATCTAAGTCACTTTATCACATGTCCACTCTAGAACACTCATGTGGTACGTTCCCCTTACTACTAATAAAAATGGAGCAATTTACTGTAGTGCCAAACTTAACTGTGACGCTGTTATTAAATCAAATCATATGCAAATGCACCTAAAATTCATTAGGCAATTTAGCTTCCAATTAGTAAATAGATAAACAGTGATTTAGCTTCCAATTAGTAAAGAAATAAACAGTGATTTAGCTTCCAATTAGTAAAGAAATAAACAGTGATTTAGCTTCCAATTAGTACAAAAAATAAAGTGATTTAGCTTCCAATTAGTACAAAAATAAACAGTGATTTAGCTTCCAATTAGTAAAGAAATAAACAGTGATTTAGCTTCCAATTAGTACAAAAAATAAAGTGATTTAGCTTCCAATTAGTAAAAAAATACACAGTGATTTAGCTTCCAATTAGTAAAGAAATAAACAGTGATTTAGCTTCCAATTAGTACAAAAAATAAAGTGATTTAGCTTCCAATTAGTACAAAAATAAACAGTGATTTAGCTTCCAATTAGTAAAGAAATAAACAGTGATTTAGCTTCCAATTAGTACAAAAATAAACAGTGATTTAGCATCCGATTAGTACAAAAATAAACAGTGATTTAGCTTCCAATTAGTAAAAAAATAAATAGTGATTTTGGGGCAAACCCCCCCCCCCCTTCATCCTTCTCTACGGTCATGTGATCTGTTCAACTGTCACCATGGAAACCAAAATGATCTTTAAAAGGTCTACATCTCACACTCAGTGTAGCTGTAAACACTTTTCCATAATTCCACACTCATCTCCTATGGAATGCAAAAGCAATGTGGCCAAACATTCATCCCACAATCTGGGGAGACATCCTTCATTCAATACGACAACATGGCATACAAACACACCCTCTTGACGGACATATGACAACTGCTGCGTGCTTGAACGTGTGTGAGTCTGTATGTGTGTGTGTGTGTCTGCGTGTGTCTGTGTATGTGTGTGTGTGTGTTTGTGTGTGTCTGTGTGTGTGTGTGTCGGTATGTGTGTTTATGTGTGTGTGTCTGTTTTGTGTGTGTGTGTGTGTCTGTGTGAGTGTGTCTGTGTGTGTGTCGGTATGTGTGTGTGTGTGTGTCTATTTTGTGTGTGTTTGTCTGTGTGTGTGTGTGTGTGTGCTCTACAAGGAGTGTAGCAAAACCTGATTTCCACAACAGAGTGAAGGAAAAGAAGTGGAGCCTGACAATAAATAATGACTTGCTGATCTCCCAAGGCCCCTCAGTTCATTTCACCCATGGAATTACCCAAGAGGAGGGAAGAATGACTGATTTACTCTGCCAGGAACGAACACACTGGGGCAGACTGGAGTGTTTGTTTGCTTACTTGGCTTACATAATAATTATCTTTCGTCTCTCTGTGTTTCATAATTCTCCTTCAATTTACAAAAGGCTGAATGTATCTAACCAGAGAAAGCGTTAGAGCGAGCGTAACAGCACCCCTCTGTCTCTGTATATGTAGCCCATCTATCTGATGCTGTCTGGTCAAAAAAAGTATGGCATTGTTGCATTAAATGCAAGGGAAGCCAGTGAGCATTTGGCCTCCCTTGATAAAAAAGTATAAAATAACAGCCAATCATCAGACAAACACACACACAGAGAGAGCGAGAGAGAGAGACATCAGAACCATGGACAGCCAAATCATATGTAGCTTACGTTGAGTGGACTAAATTGTTTTTGGTATTTTTTTGTTGTCACTGTATTAGACTAAGCAGAGGTGATTTGATGATGTTGAAATGTTGAAGTTGAAATGGTGCTGGAATAGAGGAGGCAGTTCCTGTTTTCTTTGCGACTTGCTGTAACTCCCTGTGGTTCTAAATCAGTAGTTGTTTAGTGGTCCGAAAATGTCGGAAACATTAACTTGCTTGACCATACTGTAGGTCATGGAACTGTCTGTTACTGTAAATGTATAATGCTTTGTGGACTTCACTGGACAGAGGTTGTTTTGTGATAAGACAACGGTTGAAGTTATTCTGCCACTGTGTTTTCTTATTGTCTCAACCTTTAGGCCTATTCACCCACGCACCGCTACTGTAAAGCTGTACTATTTTAAAGAATGATACACAGAAATACCCAAGTTTAGTAAAACTCCTCAAAAGTGTTGTGTGGCTAGAGGTTAAAAATGCATGTTGGAGACCTCCACGGAGTGGGATTATGCAGCCATGTTGGAGTGTTAATTGGATTCCGAACAAGGTTGCGAATCTCTTTCACCTCTAGTGACTCGTTTACGCCGAGATGTCTGGAAACATACTCCTGGGGAAGAGATGGACCTTTAGCTCACTCCCCCAAATGAGTTTGGAATTCACCGCTGCTAATCCTTTTGACCTAACACTTGAGAGGTTAACTGCTTCCTGTTCTGACTCAAGCTGAATCACTGTGCCAGTGTTAAAATGTCTTTCGCACTGGCCTCCGGGTGTTGATGAAGAGTTTGGCCATGTGCTTGGCAAGTAAGGTATGAGCTAATGCTACAAATGCCAGTTTATAATACAATATACAGTGTGCCATTAAGCAGCCTCTTTTATATAACGTGACTTAGTCTTGTGTACCATACAACAAGAAAGGTTGTATGGTCCTACAGCGCTTGTCTTCTGTAATGTGAGCCAAACAGAGTTCATCATTTTGTCCAAGTGGAAGAACATAGAGGACACTAGAGATTTTCTGTGGAGGAGGCTTTATTTATATATACATATATCTTGGATTTTAATGTTTTCCAACAGGTCCTCCAACCAGAGGAGGTGGTATAATGGGAAATAAGTAATGGGGTAACAATTTATTTTAAGTGTCCGTGATAAACCATTTACAAGGCAGTGTGCTCACTATTTATCTCACACACACACACACACACACACACACACACACACACACACACACACACACACACACACACACACACACACACACACACACACACACACACACACACACACACAGACAGGCACACACACACTATATATATATATAGTGCTTTTTCCAGGTACTGCTGGAATGTCAACCAATGGCATGATCATCTTTTTGTGAGAAATTGCACTGCAATCAAAACATTTATAAAGTATTTATAAAGCATAAATATTGCTCACTTTAGATTTGGGGCTGCAAAAATAAAAATACTAATGAATAATAAATGGTTTATAAAAGTGGGAGTAATGATTAATCAATGGTGAACACACTTCATACATGCCTTAGAAATGGTTTATTACGAACCCTTAAAATAAAGTGTTACCCAGTAAGGTAATTTGATAGACTAATCTGTCTGCTAGTTTCATAGTTAATCTACCACCACAAAGTTCATAATTTCGTTATTTTATTTTCTGTCTGAAGACTGTAGAGTGGACTAGATTTTCTGTGTCAGTTGTTGGTCTGGCGCGTTCCTTGTGGTGGCTAATTGAGGTTGTTAGGGGCTCCGGTCGGTGTCTCAGCTAGTTCGCCTTTGAAGAGAAGTGGTGGCAACAGGGGAAGAGGCAGAGGCAAAGGGGCCCCATTCGGAGACACCAGGGGCAGATGAGAGGGAGATCACAGCTTTCTCTTTGGAGTCTACGTCTGGGAGGGAGAAGATGACACTGTGACATAACAAGGCTTTTCAGTCAGGGGTTGTTTCTGGGGTGTTTCGTCAGCCACTGCTCTGGCAGGGTAAGGCCGGGCCGGGCCCCAGAGGACCACCAGTCTGCTTTGGTCTATCCTGGTCCCCCCCCCTAGTCTCTTAGAGCAGAGCAAGGAGCCATGCTGAAGAAGAAGCCTTAGGGACACCAGTGGTGATGTAAGAGCATGATGGGAGCAGGGTGCAAGATGGAAGGTATTTGTGTGTGTGTGTGTGTGTGTGTGTGTGTGTGTGTGTGTGTGTGTGTGTGTGTGTGTGTGTGTGTGTGTAGACTATTTGTGTGTGTGTTTGTGTGTGTGTGTGCGTATACTATTTGTGTGTGTGTGTGTAGACTATTTGTGTGTGTGTGTGTGTGTGTGTGTGCGTATACTATTTGTGTGTGTGTGTGTGGAGACCATTGTGTGTGTGTGTGTGTGTGTGTGTGTGTGTGTGTGTGTGTGTGTGTGTGTGTGTGTAGACTATTTGTGTGTGTGTGTGTGTGTAGACAATTTGTGTGTGTGTGTGTGTGTGTGTGTGTGTAGACTATTTGTGTGTGTTTGTGTGTGTGGAGACCATTTGTGTGTGTGTGTGTGTGTGTGTGTGTGTGGAGACCATTTGTGCGTGTGTGTGTGTGTGTGTGTGTGTGTAGACTATTTGTGTGTGTTTGTGTGTGTGGAGACCATTTGTGCGTGTGTGTGTGTGTGTGTGTGTAGACTATTTGAGTGTGTGTGTGTGTGTGTGTGTGTGTGTAGACTATTTGTGTGTGTGTGTGTGTGTGTGTGTGTGTGTGTGTGTGTGTGTGTGTGTGTGTGTGTGTGTGTGTGTGTACTATTTGAGTACTCAAGCAAGAGAGAGCATTCATTATTAATGATGGTGAACACTAGATAGTGGGTCTAATGATTTTGTGTTGACCTCCTTTATTAATGACTGATCCTGTATAATGAGTATATGGAAAGTACAACAGTACTCTGTTCAGTATTTATCAGTTTATTCTGCTAACTTGGATCAAAGCCGATCGCTAGACCCGTTGGCAAGCAAGAGCTATAAAACTAGCAGATCTGTACGTTTACTAGGTGACTAACTATTCCATGTGTAAAAATGTATTAACTGAAATTAGTCAGAATATCTAAGCCATGTAAATTCCCTCTCGATACATTTCTTGGAAAAAAAAAGAGAATCGTACTTGCAAAGACAAGGTTTGAACCAAAGGAACCCTAATTCTCAGTCTGGATGGAGACGAGCTGAACGTTTATTCGACACCAGGCGGTTTGAAACAGGCAGAGGATACCTGGAGTTGTTGTACAATTTAAAATGCTAATTTTCACTCCCTTATAAAATGTTTTGCTACAATGTGGCCTACTCAACATGACCAAGGCTTACGCCTGCACCATTAACCCTGTGGGGGGGATCAATCAATCAATTACTGGACTTTATCCCTAACCCCTAACCACAGACCCAATACTTGGTGTCCAATTTGTGTCTTCATCCAAGAAATGCACAATGCACACTTTTTGTCCCCCAGCTGTCCCGATAGTTAGATTTAATCTTGGCCGTGTCACTCTTGGCAGTGACCTCCTTATTGATCGGACAGGGGGCGAACAGGCTGGGGTAGGGTGGAGGAGGGGTGATTGGTATCGAGCTGGACGTGGGAGCCACCGGGGTCAATGAGATGCACCCATTAAAGATTTCGCACGGCATTAATACGGTCGCACCCTTCCACACGGCTCCTCCTCGAGCGTGACATTAGAACTGTGGCCTCTCAAAGGAAGGTTGATGCACACGGTCCTCCGTATCCGCCGAGTCACAAATACCAAGTATTTTCTCTATTATCTATTAATAAAACAGTCATGTAGTAAAATTAACAATTGGAGGAAACCAGTAAAAGCAGTCATCTCTGGAGGTGGCAAAGGTATAGTTTGGAGTATTTGGAGTTGATTCTATTGGTTTTATTTGTACTGTAAAAAGGTGTGCCTCGTAGTTCTAAAGGTACTTGCTATGAATCAGACCTAAGCCATGCTGCTGTGGAGAGGCTTGCTCTACTGAGCAAACTCTGCCCCGGGTCTCCCTGTCCTCGCATGAACAACCTGTCTGCATTTTACCACCGCAGCCTAAGCCATAGAAAAATACAGCAACCTCAGACGAGGTTACAATCTCCCCAGACATCGATAAATGCTGCATGGGACCCGCAATGCTCAGCAAACCCTGTTGGGTTTCACAACAGATCTCCCTTTCAAGTCCACATTGTAAATGTTTTTCATCACCGCTATCTGGTCATTTCAATTGACCAATGACCTTGCCTGATGCTTTTGATATTAATCACCTAGACCATTTAGAGTAGAACCACTTGACTGTGCTGTTAAATTAAGCATTTTGTGAGTGATTAATCTTTACCGGTCTTAAATTGCTTTATGTAGTAGTCAATCTTTATTGCTCTGTATTAGCATAAAGTCTCAAATCTCTTCCAACGTCCACCTTTCCCTCTCTGTCTATATGCTAGACATTGTTCAAAATTTGAAAGGACAAAGAAGAAGCAAATCGTTTGTTCAACTACTGAGGATTTTGCTATGATCTTTGAAGCCTCTGCGCTGGCAAAGGTAATGTTGAGTTAAGGTTGAGTGAGTCAAGCACACCGTCATCGCAGAGCAATGGGCAGATGCCCACTAAACAACACTACAGTCATGATTTTCTCTCCTCATAAGGACCCTCTGACCTCATTCCTGCCTGAGGAATTATAGTGATGCAATCCATGTTCCAAAAACCAGTGAGCCATCCTGGGATTTTACTGAATAAAAAGGTCTAAATTCCAATAAAACTAGTTGCGTCTAACGGTATCCACGTCAAGCAAAAGTCAATAGCACTGGGAGTGTTAATTTACCACCCAAAGAACACAAGGATTTAATATGATGAGCTCTTTTCAACTAACTATCACCTGAAGCAGGTGCTGCGTATTTACTATTTTGAAGAGTTCTTGAAAGTGAATTACAAATGTTCAATTTTAAATTGGTTTCACACTGTAATTTGAGCCCAATACACAGTTTAACATTGTGTCCTTAGCAATATCCTGTTTAAATGTGTATAAAGGAAAGTTGCATGTAGTTCATAGAGAATCTATAATTAAGTAATAAGTGCCAGAACATATAGGGGTTTTCTCAATAAAATCCTCTACTGTGAGTGACATATTCATTTTTTTGAAAACTTCTGATTGATCAGAGAAATACAATTTCAAATATGTAACCATGACAGCTCAGATGTCCTCCTGGGAACTGCCAGTAGAATCTATTCTTAATTTTGTATGACAGAAACGATTTGGCGAGATGAGATCCAATTTCGATTTTCTTCGAAAATTAAATTTTATGTCTGGAGAAAGAAAATATCCTATAGGCCCATATAATGTTGACGCTATTTTTCATGCAGTGACCTAAAAAACAGCATTTGTAATATCTGTTCATTCATTTATGTAAAAGAGAACAGAAGGCAATATCACTTTTTCAACTAAAGTGCTTGAAGCTAAAACTAATCCTTTGAACAAAATTGCTGCTGCAAGTAAGAAATCAAACTACTTTCAAAACAAACTGGATTAGCTTGGGCGGCCAACACAAGTCTTCAGGTAACATTACTCATCACTGAATAACCTTGATTTGAACTTTTGAGGCTTGTGTTGGATCCCAGAGATAATTCCTAGAGTTTAGCTCAACAGGCTAACAGTTTCATCACATTTGCATTAAACTGATAAGCAAAAACACTCAAATCTAATGCTGATTGTTCTCAAAGGTCATTAAAGGTTGAATGAGATATATGGCGTGTATCGTAACTGGTATATAATGTTTGTGACGCATTGAAATCTATACATTTGGCCTACGTAATAATTAAACTTGTAGCAACTCACTGTCTACCCTGTCCTTCTGTCCATCCCACACTGTCGGACCCTAGCAGTTCCCTGAATCTTCAGGACGGTAATTGGTGTCAGTGGTGGGATTTACCTCCCTCACCCTCCACGCAACGAGGGAGTTC
Organism: Thymallus thymallus; assembly: GCA_023634145.1. Classification (NCBI taxonomy): domain Eukaryota; kingdom Metazoa; phylum Chordata; class Actinopteri; order Salmoniformes; family Salmonidae; genus Thymallus; species Thymallus thymallus. The sequence continues at coordinate 8,711,295 of CM042421.1, forward strand.
AGGTCATATCGCATCCAGCACCAAGCACATTGTAAAACCGTTTTTGGCTCCTCTTTCGCTGGTCGGGCACAAGAGCCATTTTTCACTTTGCGGCCATATGGAATGGGGGCCCTGGCTGCACTCTTGTTGGCTGTCCACGGTGTATCTAATCTCTCAGATTTTCAAGGTCGGCCAAGATTTATGCATTTCTCCTCCTTGGTGCTTTATGAAACTTTTCCAAAAAATACTTTTAACTTAGTGGGCTCTCTAGAGAGCGAAACAAACTCTAGGAAATTATTCCCCAGAAGATTTCTGTTATCCTACCACATCCTTAGCTGCAAGAGCTCTGATAGGTTAGAGGCTGTCCTCCGGAAGTTGTCAGAATTACTGTGTAAGTCTATGGAAGGGGGTGAGAACCATGAGCCTCCTAGTATGGTTTTAAGTAAAAATATTTTCTGGCACACTATAATACACTTCATATACTGTGCATCTACAAATTAGAATTCTCCCACCTGGAATGTCACAAAGCATTTTAGATAGAGACATAAAAGGGAAACATTTTCAACTTAAAGAGGGAATCTGCAATTGGCACATCCATTTTGGGCTTTTAATTGAATGATATTGATTCACATCATGGGGGGGAATCACGTACCCACTGCAAAGCCTGTTTACTCTCCCTGCTTCCCAGAACACCCTATCCATCTGGTTGACTTATGAAGTTCCATTTTTGTAAATGGAGAGACTGGGGTGTAAAACACTCCTTTGTTCTTCATCCAATTTACTGAAATGCCTAATTTCTGTATCCTAATGGATTGAGAGTACAGCGTTTTTGTTTGTTTTTGATGCACTTTTTGAGAATCTGCTGAAAACATTTGCTTAAGGCTGAATACCACATTTCTAACTTTGTAATGTGTTTTCAAACCAGAAAAGCTAAAGGCGATTCCAATGACTCTGCATAATAAAAACAGTCACTTTCAAACTGCCGTGTTAAAAGAGAGCGGAGCCTAAGTGAGAAGCAGATTTATACAATCCTATTTGGGTCCTACATCATTGCCAGTCACCCCCCTTTAGGCTGAACAAGTCTAACATCAAAATGACTAATCAGAACAACACAAACACTGTGGAGGGATAACGCTGACAACAATGCAACACTAATCACACTTCAAATCTCTATACAGAACATTAGTTGCCTAACCTCTTTGTTTATCTGATGCATCAAAATAAGACCATTAGAGTCTCTTTAAAGGGCCTCACTGGCACATGGCAATGCAACAAAGTCACAAAATCAGATTTTAAACCTAACATTAACCCTCAAATTAACTGCATTGCTAACCTTATGCCTAACCTAACCCTAACCATACATTTGTACGATGTAGATTTTTTTGCGACTGGCCCTTCTCAGCTCTGCCTCCAGGACAAGATTCATCCCAATAAATGTAAATCTGCATTAAAATAAGCCCTAATTGATTAGATATATAGGCTATAGCACTTTCCCAGTGCTCTAAAGCCACTGTAAAAGGGGGAAACTCACCTCATCCACCACCAATTAGATGGGTGAATCCACGGCAGCCATCTATTTAATGTACTCATCACCTCCCTGGGGCATTGGGGTCTCCTTAAATCACAGGGTAAAATGCCCCCTACTGCCACTTCCAGCATACTGTATGGACATAGGCCTTGGCATAGTGCATCGGGTAGGGCTGTGGGTAGAGGGCGGACTGCTCCCCAGAACGGCTTAGTGACTGCTATTTGGTTAGCATAAAATGTGTTAAAAAGGTTGATCATTAAGGAGATGGCCGATGCATTGACTGGTATCTCCATGGTTACATGGCTATCATAATTTCATATTTCATTGTCTCATCTCTTATTGTGTTTTACAATGTTTTAATGCACTTAAAATATGTTTGTGACCAATTTGTTTTTATGTGCCCTTGAGCAAGGCACTTAACTCTAATTGCTCCTGTAAATCTCTCTGGATAAGAGCATCTGCTAAATGACAAAAAATGTACAGTAAATGCAAACAAACAGTATCTTCATACTCTCCATAAGGTTGTTGCACATTACATTGAATAGGTGCAGGTATATTCAAGTGCATGCAATTCACCAGTCTCAATTGAAATGCTCTTACTTGCTCTGGGCGTCTGGCATGCTCTGGTTAAGTACTGGCATCCAAAAGCATATCAGGAGCTGCCTGTAGACACGGAAGTAGAGTTAAAGAGGAAATAGCACAATAGAGACCTTAAAAAAAAATAAAAAAATGATCCTTTATTTAACTAGCCAAGTCAGTTAAGAACAAATTCTTATTTACAATAACTACGAACCCTGGCCAAACCCGGATGACGCTGGGCCAATTGTGCGCCGCCCTATGGGACTCCCAATCACGGCTGGATGTTATACAGCCTGGATTCGAACCAGGGACTGTAATGAGGCCTCTTGCACTGAGATGCAGTGTCTTAGACCGCTGCGCCACTCTGGAGCCAAACCCTGTCTAAAACCAGGTACCTATCCATCTTTAAAGTAGTTACTGATGGTTAGTCCTTTTCTACAATAGTCGTCAAGGATCACCATCCTGGATGTTCATACTGTTGATAGTATCTGGTCAGGTAGAGAAGAGAGTTCCTGGCTCCTGCACAGCAACTCTAGTCTGGTTCCTTTCAACGGTTCTTCATGGTTACACTGTTGCCTCTGATTGGTCCTTGAGAATCTGCTCTGCCCATTTGTAATTTATTGCCCTATACATTACATTCGATTCATTGGTTATTTCAAATTATAGCCTATTAGTGAAGTGGTGGTGTGATGCACATCACAGGAAGGTCAGCCTTGTGTGAAGAATTAAAACGTTTCTCGGTTCACATAAGAGTGGTGTGTAAATACTTTGAATAAATATTACTGGAGAGGAAGTTACCGTTTTCATTGTGTGAAGAATTTAAACGTTTCTCTGTTCACATAAGAGTGGTGTGTAAATACTTGGAAGAAATATTACTGTAGGGGAAGTTACCGTTTTCAGGCAAACACACTCCACTGTTGTTGCTGCCGTGTTGACATCATCCACCCACTAGCTCCTCCTCCAATCAGAGAGCTCCTCCGATGATGTTGATCCTTGCATCAGCATCATTTCTCGCATCCTCGCAGCGTAGGCACTACGCAGGGAGAGTGGGAGAGAGAGAGCGACAGCGAGAGAAAAAGCGAGCAAGCGAAGTGAGAGAAAGAGAAGCCATTACGGAGCTTCCACACAGAGAACCGTCAGACGGCAGAGAAAGCATCCCAGTTTTGCACGTAGGTCGACGGAACGCCTCGCCAAAACCACTCGAGGAGAGAATCTGAGCAGGAAAGGCTGATCACGAAAATCCAAACGTGATAGATATAAAAACAGGTATGGAGAGCCTGCTGGATAACCCAATGAAAGCCGTACTGTATCTGAAGGAACTCACCACCATCGTGCAGAACCAGCAGAGCCTGATCCAGACGCAGCGCCAGCGCATCGACGAGCTCGAGCGGAAGGTGGAGGACCTGATTGGGGAGAACCGCCAGCTGCGGGACCCCCATCAGTCCTATCAACACCCCCACCACCACCACCCGTCTCCCCGCAGTACAAGCCCTCAGCCACCCGTTCACCTGCACCAGCATCCAGGGGCCAACAAAGCCGGGGTTCATCCTAGCCAGCAACCGCAGCAGGTTGCCTCTCTTTCGGCACAGCCTCCGCAGCATCCTCCCCCTCCGACGCCTCCAGTTCACCAACCGCAGCAACTGCAGCTGGTGCCGACCTCCCCGCCATCTCCAAAAGCGGGGCAGAGCAGCCCCGACTCCGTGGAGGGGGACAAGAAAAGCCCGGCGTTCTGCAAGTCCCTGGTCCCGCAAACACCTACGGCTCTGTGCCGCTCGGTTGGACTCGCCAGGAAAGCAGAGTGAGTAGCTTTATGCTACATATATTTTACCCCCATCTAGCTAGAATGCCAAAAGGACGAATTTCTTAGCTAGTCTACCTGTCCCTCGAGTGTTGTTTGGCTAGCTAGCTCACGTTACAAACATAGCCCAACAAACATAACACGACCCATTAAAGTTACTATTTTACTCGATAAATTCCCGATAAATTGAATGACATTTGTTATATTGACAATTACATTGGGGCCCTAAATTATTGACAACGATGAGCAAATTTTTTTGTATAAAATACATAATTCAAACAATGAGCTATATCGTATGCTCCCAAAAGAAATAAGAAATTACATTATTTTATACTAGCTAATACATATTCTCACATAAAGGGATTTTGTTTAGCAAGTATTTTCTCAAAAAGGTAGGTGTTCAAAGTTATTCACATTCCTGTATCCAATACCTTTCAATACCTTACTAGTTTGCTGTAGGCTACCTGCACCAAAATTCCAGTATACCTTGTCCCCCATCTTCTTTTTAAATAGGGAGCCAATTTGTTTTCAGCACTTTTATTTCCACTCGTTTTCTCATCGAGCAGCAATATGTTTGGAACATGGAATCACAATACATATAATGATGAGAATGGTGAGAATCGCAATACATATTGTATCGGCAACTAAATATCGTAATAATATCATTTCTTGAGGTCCCTGGCAACTCCAAGCCCTGTATTATTGCAAGAACACGTTTTTATTTTGAGGGAAATTGAGGGTTTTGTTGCACATGAATTATAATAATGGTAAGATAATAAAATCATTAAAATAATAGGCTTAATGGTCAAGCAGATGCATTTGCCGTTGGTAAGGAGATCGCATAGCAGCATGTAGCCTAATGTGTTTTTTTTTTTTACTTGTATTATATAGCCTAGGCCTGAATCATAACCATATTGCAAGACATGACTGGTTTATTCCTGCTACACAATACATATTATGTTTCCATTTATCCATCGCTCAATTAATAGCCAAACATGCTCAAAGGTAAATAGATTGGTACCTTATTTAAATTTGACAGTATGGGTAGAACACAACAACATAGCCTATTTAAGTCAGAGCCTATACCAAGGCAGGAGATATAATCCATCATCTATTGATAAACAAAATATTGAACAGTAACGGAAAGTAACGGAAAAAGATAAAAACATTAGGCTCACACTTCTACAGAAATGTGATCAAATTTGCCATTGCTCTTTCTTTTAGAAACGGTCATGGCCCAGTTCCGACATCTCCAAGTCGTAGGCCACAGGAAATGGGTGTATTTGTCACCGTAAAAAAATGGAAGGCGTTTTCCAGGCTAGGTTGCAACGCTCCTTCACAAGAGCACAAATATAGTATGGCTTTGATTTATCAATGAAAACGTGTATATTTTGTTTGCAACACTTTGATAAATTGCAATAATTAGTTGCTCACGCAATTCCTTTAATCTCCACATATGCCAGAATTTAGTGAGAAATGTATGCACGGTTGGTAAATGAGGCCCCTGGAGTTTGCTAAACAGCATTGGCACTTGGATTGGAACCAGTGCTTTGGTCAGATGACATGAAAATTGAGCTCTTTGGCAACTCACATCCGTGGTGGGATTAGCATCGAAATGAGAATGCATGAGCAGAAATAACCCTATTCCCACTGTAAAATATGGTGGTGGATCTTTGATGTTATGGGGCTATTTTGCTTCTACTGGCTGTGGGCACCTTGTTAAGGTCAACCTCATCATGAACTTTATCCAGTACCAGGATGTTTTAGCCAAAAACCTGGTTGCCTCTGCCAGGAAGCTGAAACCTGGCCACAAGTGTATCTTCCAGCAAGACATTATCCCCAAGCACACATCAAAATCCACAAAGAAATTGTTAATTGGCCACAAAAATCTAAATTTTGCAATGGCCAGCTCGGGACTTGAAACCCATTGAAAACATGTGGTGTGAATTGAAGAAGGCAGTCCATTAGTGCAAAATGAAGGCTATCAAGGATCTGGAAGGATTCTGTATGTATGAATTGTCTAAGAATACTCCCAATGTGTTCTCCAACTCTTAAAACATTTTAGAAAGAGGCTCAGTGCCGTTATTATCGCAACGTGAGGTATTAAAAGTTATTGAAAACGGATGTGAATAATTTTGACCCCTACCTTTTTGAAAAAAAAAAATCTTTCTCTGAGCAATTGTATTAGTATAAAATAATAGAATCTCCCCATTTTATGGACCATACAATAGAACTCAGTATTCAAATTATTTATTTTATACAGTCATTTTTTGCTCATCTTTATCAAGGGTGTCAATAATTTGGGACTCCACTGTATATAAACACTGCACGTTGTTTTCGCAGTAGCCACTGGTAACTGACAAAATAAAGGAAACACCAAAGTAAAGTGTCTTACTGGGGCGATGGGCCACCAAAACAGCTTCATTGCACCTTGGCATAGATACTACAAGTATCTGGAACTCTATTGGAGGGATGCGATACCATTCTTCCACGAGAAATTATATAATTTGGTGTTTTTTTTATGGTGGTGGTTAACACTGTCTGAGGCGCTGCGCCATACTCTCCCATAAGTGTTCAATTAAACCACTGCTCCACTGAGGCCCCTCTTTCAAAGTAACTGCGATCTCTTCTTCTTGCCATGCATGGTAGCCAAAATAATGGGCAACGGGGCATTTTTATACATGACCCTAAGCATGATGGGATGTTTTAATTGCTTAATTAACTCAGGAACCACACCTGTGTGGAAGCACCTGCTTTCAATATACTTGATATGTTTCCTTCATTTTGGCAGTTACCTGTAGCTAGGCCTGTATTATTATCAAAATGCTCCAATCAGTCAGAAATGTTTTCAGCTGGTTAAATATAGATGACTTGTGTTGATTAACATCAAGCAAACCATGAAATCCCCTTCCAGCCCAAAGCATAACTTATATGCCATTCATGAGCTGATGATTAATTATCTGAAAGGTTTTTCCTTTTTGCTTTAGTTTTCAGTTGATAATGTATTAGGCCTATTTTGTGGGTATTCTATGCCCTACAAGAAGATAGTGAAAACCTCAACAAAGGTGAGGTAGCTGCCACACTTTTTAAAATGTTTTGTGTTACAATGTTACAATACAATTTGTAGCCTATTTTGTATGTTTTGAAAGGGAGTTGCCATTTAGGTATGTTAGTTTACTCCATGTCGAAATATTTGAATATCATGATCATCAAATGACTGATGATATGTGATTGGTGGTTTTGATACTCCTGGCAAACAGGCATGTGCACAGATAGCCTTTGGGGAGCTGGAGCACCTGCCCGTTTTCACTTTGAGCACCTTCCCCACCAAAGCTCTGTGCACGCCCTGCTGGCAAATTACATTAATTTGATATCAATCAATCAATTAATACTTTTCTCTTCCAACTTAATTTGCACATTTCTCAAGTAAGCCAGAGATTTACATTTGAACACAATCAATTCTTATTGCCCCTAGAAATGTCGAAAGCTATTTCTTTTAGAAGTGGGGTGAGGTTATATGCCACCACACGTCAACAAACGGCCACTCTCCGATGGTGTCTCAGGGAGTTGGGAGAAGCAAAAAACACATTTCCAATTGAAACAGGACAAATATAAACATCCACCCACAAATACCCTCACTAGGCAAGTACACTCTGATTAGGCTTGGCCCCATCTTTAATGAGCTCCACTTAAGAGGGCAAATCGACTCCCAGTTTAGGACACTGATATCTCCCTAGCTAGGAAACAAGGGCCCCAACCCTCGGGTGGGAGAGGGAATGCAAGGACAGAGATGAATGGAAGTCTATAAATCACCTAAATCACTTTCACAAGACTACAGAGATTAAAACTAAAGACAAAACCACTCCATAGGAGCTAGCTAGCTGAACAACATCCCGTGATAAGGTTTAGAATCCACACCAAATGCATAATCTGGCATCATACACAAAAAACTGACTCAAGCAAGGAGGGGTTAACTTGTCTAATAGGTAGCACTCATTTTCGTTTTCCGTTGCAAAAGGTTTTGCTACGTTGTGCCCTAATGAATATGACCCTGCTGGTGGTCGTCCACAGTGGTGGTACGGGCTAGCTGGAATCTTATATTGAGTCTCAATATGTCATTGTGTTTTGGCCTATCTGTGTATAACGGGTACTCAAATACTATTTGAGAAGGTCCGGTCAAACAAATGTCCTAGGTGGCAAAGGTCCGGATTGACATTTTCATTTATCGGCATTATAACAAACCTCCACCTCGTGACCCGTAAGATCCCAAACTGTTCACACTCCTCTTTTGGCGGAGAGAACATTTTTCAGTTTTAAATTACATTTCCTGCAATTCAACACATTTTGCCATGAGACAGAATATTTTCAGTTTTAAAGCAAATTTCCTGCAATTTAACACATTTTGCACACTTGGCATTCTCTCAACCAGCTTCACCTGGAATGCTTTTCCATCAGTCTTGAAGGAGTTCCCACATATGCAAGCTCTTGTTGGCTGCTTTTCCTTCACTGCGGTCCGACTCATCCCAGACCATCTAAATTTGGTTGAGGTTGGACCAGAAAATCTAAAATTTGGACTCCAGACCAAAGGACCAATTTCCATTGCTTGTGTTTCTTGGCCCAAGCAAGTCTCTTCTTATTGGTGTCCTTTAGTAGTGGTTTATTTGCAGCAATTCGACCATGAAGGCCTGATTCACACAGTCTCCTCTGAACAGTTGATGTTTAGATGTGTCTGTTACTTGAACTCTGTGAAGCATTTATTTGGCCTGCAATCTGAGGCTGGTAACTCTAATGAACTTATCCTCTGCAGCAGAGGTATTTCTGGATCTTCCATTCCTGTGGCGGTCCTTATGAAGATGGTTGAGAGAATACCATGAGTGTGCAAAGCTGTCATCAAGGCAAAGGGTGGCTACTTTGAAGAATCTCAAATATAAAATATATTTTGATTTGTTTAACACTTTTTTGGTTACTACATGATTCCATATGTGTTATGTCTTTTATTCTACAATGTAAACATTTTAGCAAATAAAGAAAAACCGTTGAATGAGTAATATTCCAAACTTTTGGCCCCTGTGTAATTATTCAGACCCTTATCAAATAAAAAAAATCCCTCATTAATCTACACACAATACCCCATAATGACAAAGCAAAAAAATTGTTTAGGAAATTTTTACAAATGTATTAAAAACAGAAATACCTTATTTATTTACATATTTTTTCACAACCTTTGCTATGAGACTGGAAATTGAGCTCAGGTGCATCCTGTTTCCATTGATCATCCTTGAGCTGTTTATACAACTTGATTGGAGTCCACCTGTTGGAAAGGTACACACCTGCCTATATAAGGTCCCACAGTTGACAGTGCATGTCAGAGCAAAAACCAAGCCATGAGGTCGAAGGAATTGTCCGTAGAGCTCCGAGACAGGATTGTGTCGAGGCACATATCTGGGGAAGGGTACCAAAACATTTCTGTAGCATTGAAGGTCCCCAGGAACGCAGTGGCCTCCAAGTTTGGAACCACTAAGACTAATCCTAGAGCCGGCCTCATCACCCGATGGTCACTCTGACAGAGCTCTAGAGTTCCTCTGTGGAGCAGCACTCCACCAATCAGGCCTTGATGGTAGAGTGGCCAGATGGAAGCCACTTCTCAGTAAAAAGCACATGACAGCCCGCATGGAGTTTTCCAAAAGGCACTTAAAGGACTCTCAGACTATGAGAAACAAGATTCTCTGGTCTGATGAAACCAAGATTGAACTCTTTGGCCTGAATGCCAAGCATCACGTCTGGAGAAAACCTGGCACCATCCCAACGGTGAAACATGGTGGTGGCAGCATCAGGCTGTGGGGGTGTTTTTCAGAGGCTGGGATCGAGGCAAAGATGAGCGGAGCAAAGTACAGAGAGATCCTTGATGAAAACCTGCTTCAGAGCGCTCAGAACCTCGGACTGGGGTGAAGCTTCACCTTCCAACAGGACAACGACCCTAAGTACACAGCCAAGACAATGCAGGAGTGGCTTCAAGACCTGTCTCTGAATGTCCTTGAGTGGCCCAACCAGAGCCCGGACTTGAACCCGATCAAACATCTCTGGAGAGACCTGAAAATAGGTGTGCAGCAATGCTCCCCATCCAACCTGACAGAGCTTACGAGGATCTGCAGAGAAGAATGGGAGGAACTCCCCTAATACAGGTGTGCCAAGCTTATAGCCTCATACCCAAGAAGACTCAAGGCTGTAGTTGCTGCCAAGGTGCGTCAACAAAGTACTGAGTAAAGGGTCTGAATACTTATGTAAATGTGATATTTCTAAAAAACGTTTTTTGATTTGTCATTATGGGATGTTGTGTGTAGATTGATGAGAAAAAAAATATTTTATACATTTTCGAATAAGGCTGTAACCTCACAAAACGTTGAAAAAGCCAAGGGGTCTGAATACTTTTGGAAGGCACTGTATGTTTTTTAAAGTCGTGACCCGCTGTCTGTATTGACCTCGTTCTGGTTCCGGATTCGGATCGCGGTGGCCCTAATGAGTATGGCTGGTGTAGAATCTAGATCTTCGTAATGGCTTTGGTAGTATATTTCTCTACGGTAGTCTATCAATCAAATACAGGAGGGATTGCTTAGTGGTTTATCCGTCTTGGCTTTTAGTGGCTAGTCTCATCCATCAGGACCTCTCAGTTTTTTTCCTCTGACTGAGTCGTGCACTTCAATTGGTTTCTATGGTTACGGTGATTTGAATTGATATTCCAGTAAACAGAAAACAAACAGGTTAATTTGCCTATGTGGGCTTCTCTGTCATGCCCTGTTGCGGCTGTCACCTATAGGAAGCCTCTCTCCTCGATAGCCTCAAGTGGCTTCCTTTCCGCATCACGTCTCCTACTGGGTGTTCACTCTCACCTGTCCAATGGTACTCTGTTGTGAGATGCGCCTAAGGCTCTGTCTTCATAACATGCTTGTGCATTTTGAAATGACACACACACACACACACACACACACACTTCGATGAGAATTCCTCAATGTGCTTTCATCAAGAGTGGAAATTAGGCTACAAACTTCAGAAGCCTTTTAAACCTCATACACTACAAGTTTTAATTGTCTTGCATTGCAGGAAAGTTCTTGTACAACAGGTTGATCAAATTAAGATCATACATCTGTACTCTTATGTAGCTGAGGTAGTTCGGTGAACTTGCACAACTCGTAACCTTGCCTGACACCTGAAGACTTGCCTGAGCTAGAAGCTAGGAATGTCATTGTCAATGTACTGTATAGGATAATTGAGAGTCTATTGGAGTATGATCTCTAGAAGCTTTTATGTGTCGGTCCGTCGGGGGTTGCCAGCCGTGGCCTCTTGACAGGTTCAGAGGATGATGGAGAGATAGAGAACGTTAATGTTACCCTTAATAACAAAGTAGTGATCCATGAAAGCCAGCCGACGACACGCAGCATTCCAACACTCACTTAGCGCATTGATCCTGACAAGACAAGATGGCGTACTGTGCCGCTGGCCCACAGGAGCTGTGAATAAATCTCCATTAGCCATGGGCATGGGGGAAGACAGAGACGCGGTGCAAATTGCTTATCATGTCAGGGGCAGAGCTCTGGTGTGTGTATGCGTGAGTGACACTGTGTGTGTGTGTTTTGTCTATTTATAATTAGCACAGCGATGACATCGCTTAACATAGCATAGAAGCCACTTTAGGGGTGTTTTCACAAGGAACCAAACAGAACCAAATATAATGAAATGGGGAAACAACTTTTTTCTGCTAAAGAGAAAGTTTGAAGCAAACATTGGTTTGTTGATTTGATGGGTCAGAGGAATATTTTTGTGTAGTGCAGATGCCTGAAATTGCTCCCAAAAGAGTGTCTCGAATACCCAACCATAGTTAGCAAACCAGACTGTGATAGAGTGGGAGTAGATTCCAGTCGTCACGCTTCCAGAGGCCGGTGCTTCCAAGTGGCGCAGTGGTCTAAGCGACACTGCATCTCAGTGCTAGAGGCCTCACTACAGACAACCTGGTTTGAATCCAGACTGTATCACAACTGGCCGTGATTGGGAGTCCCTTAGGGCGGTGCACAATTGGCCCAGCGTCGTCCGAGTTTGGCCAGTCTAGGCCGTCATTGTAAATAAGAATTTGTTCTTAACTGACTTGTCTAGTTAAATAAAGGTTAAATAAAAAATAAAAAATGAGCCTTGAGGGAAATAAAGTTCTCCATCTTCTCTTGTCTGTTGGAGGAAGTTCCCAGCTCTAGGAGACATCTGAGAGGCTCATTTTGCAGACTGCAATAGCAAAGGCCCGGAGTGTTCCTCTCTCAGCACGGTGCTCACTTGTCTGGAAAGTTTCTGAGTGGGTGCATATGATGATCAGAAGAAAAGGCTGTCTGGCTGACAGATTCTTCAGGAAAATGCTGTTCTCTTTCTCTCTCTCTCGCTTTATCTCTTTCTATTGCCTCTCTCTCTCTCTTTATTTTTTTTCTCTTATCTTCCCTATTTTGTCTCTCATTATCTACCATTTCCCTGTTCTTGCTCTCCTCATCCACTCACCTTATCCTCTTCCTCTCTCTCTCTCTCTCTCTCTCTCTCTCTCTCTCTCTCTCTCTCTCTCTCGCTATCTCCTCCTCCTCTCTCCCTAATAATCTCTCCCTGAACAAGGCAGTTAACCCACTGTTCCTAGGCCGTCATTGTAAATAAGAATTTGTTCTTAACTGACTTGCCTAGTAAAATAAAGGTTAAATAAAAAAATAAATAAAAAAATAAGCAGCTTCCTCTAGCATCCTCTGCAGTCTCTATCAGTATTCAGCTCCATCCCTCCATCCAAGTGGCTGGTGTCTCTCCTGTCTCCCCTGCTTCCATATGTTCTGACTGGGCTGCCGTGTGCTATCTGGCCCCCTGGCTCTCTGGTTCTCAGTGCAGGCTTGCTGCTGTGTGGCGCTAGCTAGCTGGGAGGCAGCCCCATAGCCTGAGGGGGAGCCCTGGGGCGCTCATGTTGCTGTAGGTGCTTCTCTCCTGCTGGCTGTCCTCTCTCAAACCATATGTATGCGTGTGCTGTACACACAGACATAGTCACATAGTCATAATCACGTGTACTCATACTAGCGCATAAACACATAGACATATGCATACTAGCACAAACAAGTACACAAATAAGGGCACACACTCACCCACACAACACCTGGCAGTCAGCATGCTTTTCTGCATTGGCAGCAGCCCATCCATCCATCCATCCATCCTCTGCTTCCTCCTTCCCTTCTCGCATGGCTCTCTTCTTCCTCTGAAAGGGGCTGAATCTGTGCTGCTGCCAGACATCTCGAGGAGAGAGTGGCCATGTGTGGGGGTGAATGGGAAACCCTGGGAGTGACACGTACATTATCCCCTATCTCCTGCTGGCTTCCTTCTAGCTGCAGCAGACTCTGGTAGCCTAGTGCTGCTTTCAGATCAATGGCTCCTATCTCTTGCCAACATAGCCAGCCCCTGTACCCTCATAGCCCAGAACACAAGCCAACTGGCCAAGTCCCTGTACCCTCATGGCCCAGAACACAAGCCAACTGGCCAAGTCCCTGTACCCTCATGTCCCAGAACACAAGCCAACTGGCCAAGTCCCTGTACCCTCATGTCCCAGAACACAAGCCAACTGGCCAAGTCCCTGTACCCTCATGTCCCAGAACACAAGCCAACTGGCCAAGTCCCTGTACCCTCATGTCCCAGAACACAAGCCAACTGGCCAAGCATGTGTTTTAGTAGAAGGGAAGGGGGGATGTATTAGTGTGTGTGTGTGTGTGTGTGTGTGTGTGTGTGTGTGTGTGTGTGTGTGTGTGTGTGTGTGTGTGTGTGTGTGTGTGTGTGTGTGTGTGTGTGTGTGTGCTAGAATGCATATGTGATTTAGTGTTTGTGTGTTTAATGTGTGTTAATGCTAGTATGTAGATTTGTGTGTGCGCGCATTTAAGTGTGTGTTTTTTTTCGAAAAGGTATGAAAATGTATGCACTCACTACTGTAAGTAGGGTTGCACATTTTGGGGAATATTCAGAGGTGGAAACCTTCCGTGGGAATTAATGGGAGTATATGGGAATTAACGGGAATATATGGGAATTAACGGAAATATATGCAAATTAATATTAATACCATTTAAATGTAGATGTTTTTGCATTGGATATATTTACCATATCGTATGGAGACAGAAACATAAACCTTTTACCTTATCATAAGTAGAAATAATTGCAAATGATTAAATCCTTCCAATAGAAAAAAATAAATAATAATAGTTACAAATTGAACTAATTAAATGAGTTGACTCTTGACATGGGATGATTTCACTGAACAACAAAAGAAAGGGAATATTGAATGATCCCTAATGATCCATCGCATCTCCCAAAAACGTTTTCAACATACATCTGTAAAATGATAGTCTAGAACAGTGCTTCTCAATCTTTTTTCAATAAAGTACCCCCTATCAAATGTTTTCTCAGCCAAGTACCCCCTGACCGGCCCCAATCATTTGAGATAGAAATAAAAGCTATGACTACGATATAGTGATGTGCCATCACTATATGAGATTTATTAAACATTTTTTTTATTTTTTTTTTATTTCACCTTTATTTAACCAGGTAGGTCAGTTGAGAACAAGTTCTCATTTGCAACTGCGACCTGGCCAAGACAAAGCAAAGCAGTGCGACAAATAACAACAGAGTTACACATTAAACAAACAGTCAAAAAACACAATAGAAAATCTATAAACAGAGTGCAAAATGTAGTGCAAAAATGCAGTAAGGTTGGGAGGTAGGACAATAAATAGACTATAGAGTAGAAATAAATTACAGAATTATCATCATTAACACAGGAATGAAGGATGTGCAAATTATGATGTGCAAATAGAGATACTGGAGTGCAAGATTAGTGAAAAATAAACAAAAATAAATATGGGGATGAGGTAGTAGTGTGGGCTATTTACAGAAGGGCTATATACAGGTGCAGCGATCGATAAGCAGCTTTGACAGCTGATGCTTAAAGGTATTGAGGGAGATAGGAACCTCTAGCTTCAATGATTTTTGCAATTCGTTCCAGTCATTGGCAGCAGCGAACTGGAAGGAATGGCGGCCAAAGGAGGTGTTGGCTTTGGGGGTGACCAGTGAGATATACCTGCTGGAGCGCATGCTACGGGTGGGTGTTGCTATGGTGACCAGTGAGCTGAGATAGGGCGGGGATTTACCTAATAAAGACTTATAGATGACCTGGAGCCAGTGGGTTTGGCGACGAATGTATAGTGAAGGCCAGCCAACGAGAGCATACGGGTCGCAGTGGTGGGTAGTGTAAGGGGCTTTGGTGACAAAACGGATGGCACTATGATAGACTACATCCAATTTGCTAAGTAGAGTGTTGGAGGCTAGTTTGTAAATGACATCGCCAAAATCAAGGATCGGTAGGATAGTCAGTTTTACAAGGGCATGTTTGGCAGCATGAGTGAAGGAGGCTCTGTTGCGAAATAGGAAGCCAATTCTGGATTTAATTTTGGATTGGAGATGGTTGATGTGAGTCTGGAAGTTGAGTTTATAGTCTAACCAGATGCCTAGGTATTTGTAGGTGTCCACGTATTCTAATTCGGATCCGTCGAGAGTAGTGATGATAGTCCGGTGGGCGGGTGCTGGCATTGTTCGATAGAAAAGCATGCACTTAGTTTTACTAGCGTTTAAGAGCAGTTGTAGGCCACGGAAGGAGTGTTGTATGGCATTGAAGCTTGATTGAAGGTTAGTAAACACAGTATCCAAAGAGGGTCCAGTTGTATACAGAATGGTGTCATCTGCGTAGAGATGGATGAGAGAGTCACCAGCAGCGAGAGCAACATCGTTGATATATATAGAGAAAAGGGTTGGCCCAAGAATTGAACCCTGTGGCACCCCCATAGAGACTGCCAGAGGATCGGACAATAGGCCCTCCGATTTGACACACTGAACTCTGTCTGCAAAGTAGTTAGAGAACCAAGCAAGGCAGTCACTTGAGAAACCAAGGCTGTTGAGTCTGCCAATAAGAATGCGGTGATTGACAGAGTCGAAAGCCTTAGCCAGGTCGATGAAAACGGCTGCACAGTACTGTCTTTTATCGATGGCGGTTATGATATCGTTCAGTACCTTGAGCGTAGCTGAGGTGCACCCATGACCAGCTCGGAAACCAGATTGCATAGCAGAGAAGGTACGGTGGGATTCGAAGTGGTCAGTTATCTGTTTGTTAACTTGGCTTTCGAAAACTTTAGAAAGGCAGGGCAGGATGGATATTGGTCTATAACAGTTTGGGTCTAGAGTGTCTCCTCCTTTGAAGAGGGGGATGACCGCGGCAGCTTTCCAATCTCTAGGGATCTCAGACGATACGAAAGAGAGGTTGAACAGGCTAGTGATAGGTGTTGCAACAATTTTGGCTGATAATTTCAGAAAGAGAGGGTCCAGATTATCTAGCCCAGCAGATTTGTAGGGGTCCAGACTTAGCAGCTCTTTCAGAACATCAGCTGTCAGGATTTGGGTGAAGGAGAAGCGGGGGGGGCTTGGGCAAGTAGCTGCCGGGGGTGCAGAGCTGTTGACCGGGGTAGGGGTAGTCAGATGGAAAGCATGGCCAGCCGTAGCAAAATGCTTATTGAAATTTTCAATAATCGTGGATTTATCGGTGGTAACAGTGTTTCCGAGCCTCAGTGCAGTGGGCAACTGGGAGGAGGTGCTCTTATTCTCCATGGACTTTACAGTGTCCCAGAACTTTTTGGAGTTAGTACTACAACATTGTAAATGAAAAACATTTGCAATAATAAACATTTGCAATAATAAACATTTGCAATAATAAACATTTGCAATAATAAACAATGTATAATTACCGATCATGCAGTTTAAGTACCCCATGACTGGCCCCAAACATGTTTGATAAAAGAAACCTATATAAATAATATATATACAGTGTGTATATATATATATATATATATATATATATATATATATATATATATATATATATATATATATATATATATATATATATATATATATATATATATATATATATATATATATATATATATATGATGTTCATAACATTTTAGCTCAAAAACCCTGGTGGCTTTCCAACATGACACTAATGTTTGGTACTGAGATGTCTCTGGAGGTGCGCCGGTTTCATCGAGCTGTTAGCTAGTTTCTCCCCACAGAAAAAACACAATGCCTGGGGAGGGTTGCCGTTTGTTGCCGGGAATCCCATCAGTACAGGGCAGTACAGATTTCTTCTCTTACATCTGCAAGCAGAGTCTGAACATCAGACAGGATGGCATTGTCTCCCTAAATCCGTGCAATGGCTACTGCTATAAGTTTCAGGAGTTTCAGGCTGCTTACCACTCTCTCCCAAAATACATCATCCAGGAGGATCCTCTTGATGGGGCTGTTCATATCGGCAGACTGTGATATGGCCATTTCTTGGAAAGACTCCTTCCCCTCCAGGAGACTGTCAAACATGATGACGACACCACCCCAACTTGTGTTGCTGGGCAGTTTCAATGTAATGCTCTTTTTCTTCTTACTTTGCTTGGTGAGGTAGATTGCTGCTATAACTTGATAACCCTTCACATACTTAACCATTTCCTTGGCTCTCTTGTAGAGTGTATCCATTGTTTTCAGTGCCATGATGTCCCTGAGGAGCAGATTCAATGCATGAGCAGCACAGCCAATGGGTGTGATGTGAGGGTAGGACTCCTCCACTTTAGACCAAGCAGCCTTCATGTTCGCAGCATTGTCTGTCACCAGTGCAAATACCTTCTGTGGTCCAAGGTCATTGATGACTGCCTTCAGCTCATCTGCAATGTAGAGACCAGTGTGTCTGTGCTCTTGAAGAATACTGGTTGAGGGGTGGAGATGATGTAGTTAATTATTCCTTGCCCACAAACATTCGACCACCCATCAGAGATGATTGCAATATAGTCTGCTTTTTCTATAATTTGCTTGACCTTCACTTAAACTTGGACTCTGCATCCAGCAAATTAGTAGATAAAGCATGTCTGGTTGGAGGGGTGTATGCTGGGCAAAGAACATTCAGAAATCTCTTCCAATACACATTGCCTGTGAGCATCAGAGGTGCACCAGTTGCATATACAGCTCGAGCAAGACATTCAACAGCATTTCTCTGACTACGTTCCTCCATTGAGTCGAAAAAACATCTGATTCCAGGAGAACCATGAGCTGTTGCTATTGATAAGGTGTCTGATTCATAATTTCTACCTCGAATAGAAGTAGAGGGACTTTTGTCAGAGGTTGCTTGTTGTGAGCGCTGAGGGAACTTTATGCACTTGTACACAGCTTTTCCTTCTACATCAGATAGCTTCAGTGAAATGTCTCCACACATCAGATAGTGCCTCTGGCATTTTCCTGTAAAGATTAGAAAAAAAATGTACAAATACAATTCCATCTACAGATAAATAGTTAAGCAGTTAAACAACTCCTTTGTAAGATAATTGTTTTAAAATTAAACATATATGGAAACAGGTGAAGTAACACTCCTCAGTTAGCAAGCTTAAACCCACAGGGTAGCAAAAACTAACTAGCAGAAATTGTTAACAAGTTAGAAATGATTTAAACACACTTTGCTGTAGGCTACTATTTACTAGTTAACAAAAAATAATGTATGCCATGTAAAATATATTCACCCCACCCAGTATTATAATCAAAACCAGAAAGCATGTAGTCCTTGGCTCAGACAGTGTAGGAGTGTGGGCTCAATAGCATCTCATTAGTGTGCAAGACCTTTAGAACCAGCTGTACATGTGATGGAAGAATGCATGCAGAGGGTGCAATTCCATTGAATTAGGGATAGTTTAACCAAAATATGCCACAAGACCTAGAATTGCCTTATGTGTATCCCACAAAAAAGGTTCACTGTTATAAGCTAACTTTTTTGATGAATTTAAGCAAAATCCCCTAAATTCCAGGGCTTAACTTCCCATGAAAAATGGCTCTTTCTATCTCTCTCTTGCTCTCTCTCTCTCTCTCTCTCTCTCTCTCTCTCTCTCTCTCTCTCTCTCTCTCTCTCTCTCTCTCTCTCTCTCTCTCTTGCTGTCTCTGTCTCTCGCTCGCTGTCTCTTTCGCTCGCTGTCTCTTTCGCTCGCTGTCTCTCTCTCGCTGTCTCTCTCTCTATTTCACTCTCTCTATCTCTTTCTCCTCTCTTCTAGCACTCCCTCGCGCCAAATGCGAGGCACGTTCGTCCGGTTATGACAGGATGGCTTGGCTCTGCTTTCTGCTGCCCGCTGAAACCCAAATCATGAATATCCCATTTGGTGCTCTGAGATTGCTTCATTTCTCTTTCGGCAGCTGGAAGAAGGAACGTGTGAATTCCTCATTGTAGACCATTAGCTAATTTTTATTTGGAATGTGCTGAAAACATATTTGCAGCTGTCGTGCCGTGCAGTGTGTGTGTTTTTGAATCATGCAGGCGGGCAGTTGTAATGTGTGTTTGTGTGTGTGAATCATGGGGGCGGTCAGGTATTGAGGTTATTGGCTGATTGGACATGAGAGGCAAGGGGACTGATCTGAAAGGGCAATTTAGAGTTAAAGCGCCAGGGGGCTTTAGATAAATGGATAGCCTAAACCCTGCTGGAGACCACTGACTGTACCTAGCCTAAACCCTGCTGGAGACCACTGACTGTACCTAGCCTAAACCCTGCTGGAGACCACTGACTGTACCTAGCCTAAACCCTGCTGGAGACCACTGACTGTACCTAGCCTAAACCCTGCTGGAGACCACTGACTGTACCTAGCCTAAACCCTGCTGGAGACCACTGACTGTACCTAGCCTAAACCCTGCTGGAGACCACTGACTGTACCTAGCCTAAACCCTGCTGGAGACCACTGACTGTGGCTAGCCTAAACCCTGCTGGAGACCACTGACTGTGGCTAGCCTAAACCCTGCTGGAGACCACTGACTGTACCTAGCCTAAACCCTGTTGGAGACCACTGACTGTGGCTAGCCTAAACCCTGCCGGAGACCACTGACTGTAGCTAGCCTAAATCCTGCTGGAATCCTGCCGGAGACCACTGACTGTGACTAGCCTAAACTCTGCCAGAGACCACTGCCTGTTCACGGCATGTGCCACTGCCAAGTGCAAACCAGTATCTTACTTACCTCCTTGGTAGACACCATATCATTGACACTCTTGAGTAGAAGCAGCTCACATAAAGGTGATGGCTACTTATTATTATCATTGGCTGGTTCTTTTATATTCTAAATGTAACCCATTTATAGGCTAGTCTGAAACCCATTTATAGACTAGTCTGAAACCCATTTATAGGCTAGTCTGAAACCCATTTATAGGCTAGTCTGAAACCCATTTATATGCTAGTCTGAAACCCATTTATAGGCTAGTCTGAAACCCATTTATAGGCTAGTCTGTAACCAATGTCGTGACTCTGTCTATCATTAAACATTATCTTTAATCTGGATATTTCTTACCAAACGTAACCAATGTAGACATCATATAGACAGTTTGGACACCCTTAAAGTTACAATGTTTTCGTAATCACACCTTCATTTAAACTTTAATGACATGACAGAATCGACATTCATATCCATATACCAAGAGTCCTCATTTTCAACACACATAATAAAATGAATCATGTTCCCAATGTCTTGTTTCATGGTCATAACGTTTGGGCTCCATTGAGTCTAAGGACAAAGGGTCATAAACTGGGCATTTTCCCTCCTCCTCTCTATTCCTGTGAGAGGGAAAGTGAGAGAAAGTCTGGTCGGTGTCAAAGCTCCCCTTTCACCACTCCAATCCACTCAACCCACCTCCTTTGGGGGGGAGAGGAGCTTGGCAGAAATGTATCCATCAAATAACCTGTAACCTCAAGTCATGACACCTATTTATAGGCTAGTTTGTAACCCATTTATAGTCTGTAAAAGCATTTTTGTGGTAGAGGGAGAGAGGGAGAGAGGGAGAGAGGGAGAGAGGGAGAGAGCGAGAGAAACATACCAAGGTATAGGCTAGAGAAAGAGAGCCATCAAAATAAGTTGAAGACAAAGACAGTCATAACTCTAGGTAACCATGTGCTCCTCTTGGCTCACCTCTATCACCTCTGTGTTATAGGTGTGGCGGTTTACAGGCACTTTGTCTGTCCTACTTCATGCATCATGCAGTCACACACATCCAGGGGAGAGGAGGGATCATGTCCAGGACGCCATCGACGATTACATTTTCACATCTACGGCTGTGTAACTCAGTCACATTGGAGGTGTGGTTATAATTTGAATAGGTTGTGGCACCTGCTTGGTCCAGTGGTAACACTCCCAGCAGATATTGTACAATATTTGCATCTTTTTTATTATTCAAGCTCTGTCAAGTTGGTTGTTGATCATTGCTAGACAGCCATTAACACAACATGACAATTCCACTTTGACATTATGGGGTATTGTGTGTAGGCCAGTGACACAACATTTATTTTAAATTCAGGCTGTAACACAAAAAACGTCAAGGGGTATAAATACTTTATGAAGACACTACTTTAATAAACTTTAAGTTAATTTAACCAAATACTTATGAGTTCTCCAAATGTGATAGATAGATAGATAGATAGATAGATAGATAGATAGATAGATAGATAGATAGATAGATAGATAGATAGATAGATAGATAGATAGATAGATAGATAGATAGATAGATAGATAGATAGATAGATAGATAGATAGATAGATAGGTACTTTATTGATCCCCCGGGGGGGAAATTTCATACATAAATACATAAAGTACTTTCGTTTCTAAACAGTAAAACAGATCAAATAAAAGGTGACATTCTGTGCTGTCGCCTCATATAAAACATTTGATCTCACATCCAAAATGCTGGAGTTATAGAGACACACTCAAAATGTTAGCTTCACTGTCCAAATACATACGGAGAGGAGTGTACTTCTCAAAGACATGTTTTGAATTTGAATAGCCTAGCCAGACGTCGTTGTTATTCCTGTGACAACGTTGCCATGCCGGATGACTTCCTCCCAGGTTGGCGCTACAGTAAAATAAGCACCCGTCTAACCGATGCGCTCCAGATAGCGTATGCAAATGAGCAGTGATGAGCAATCAGTGGTGAGTACAGCTTTCCCGAGACATAGATATGTAATTAATAGAAATGCTAATACAAAATCCCCTGCTGTCTTTTAGTGTCACTCCAGTCTGGTTGGCATTCACTGGGGGTCTGAATTGACTTCCTTTCCTCGTCTCCTTTTTAGTTTCCCTTTAATCTACAGTATATGCAGTGCCGCTAAGAAACTGGACAGGCGTAAGCACATTTGTAAAGGGCATCCTATTACTTTGGCCTTTTCAAGAACAGAGGAAGGAAAGGATACGAGGAGAGGAAGCCACTTGTTAAGACTATTGAAATACACACTCTCTTTAGCTTCCTCCTCAGAGGTCATATGGAAATCACTTGACCTCTAGCTGTAGACGCTGTAATCCATTGGTGCCTGTCAGACTGTCAGCTTGATGTTTGTCGTCCAGTACACCAGGGTTGGAATCATTAGGGCACATCGTAGCAAAACGAAAACAAGCATTTTTTGATGCCTAATGAATACGACCCAGTTCTGCGACAGCTTCACCTTCCAGATTGGGGTTTAATCATCCTGACCTTCCTGTGTCTGAAAATGAGGACGTTTGAGGTTAACCACATTAATCTGGGATGGGAGTAATGCTTAGATGCCCATCTGCCCAGAGATCCCATATTCTCTCCTCCATGGCTTAGAACGCCCAATCCCTCTGCTGACAACTGACATTGTTCTTCTGTCTGTGTGTGTGTGTGTGTGTGTGTGTGTGTGTGTGTGTGTGTGTGTGTATGTGTGTGTGTGTGTGTGTGTGTGTGTGTGTGTGTGTGTGTGTGTGAGCTCAGTGTAGCTTACCAACCATTAATATACAGTACATTTCAGTACCATGGACAGCTCCCAATGCTAGCGACAACAGCTAAAGAGGGGTGGGAGTGTATAGCAGTCTGTTGGACAGGTGAAAGCAAAGCTGTGTCTGTGTGTGTGTGTGTGTTTAGGGGGATGCTGTTGGCTCATGTTATTCGATCTAGGGCCTTTCTCACTGTTTCTTTCCTTGCGTTGCTTGGTGCAGGGTGTGAGTGTATGTGTGTTGAGTGACTGGTGACCCACAGTTGCGTTTTGCTTTCTGCTATGTCATAGAGTTTTCTCATTCTCCCCATTCTGGCTCAGTTGTTAGAGCATGGTGCTTGCAACGCCTGGGTTTTAGGTTTGATTCCCACTGGGGACCAGTACAACATTAATGTATGCACTCACTACTTTAAGTTGCTCTGGGTAAGAGTAGATAGATAGATAGATAGATAGATAGATAGGTACTTTATTGATCCCCGTGGGAAAATTACTTTATCAAGCAGCTACAACAAAACATAGGGCAGGTGCAAAATGCCAGAACGAAATACACAAAAGACAGATACACGATACATGATGCATAGCGAGATGAATGCAAAATACAGTATATTTATACTGTCAGTTGGAATGAGCTGCGTTTGGTTTTCACATTAGTCATGAGTTGTGCTCATTTGTCCGCCCCCTCTTCCACTGTAATTATACCTGATCCACGCTCTGTCTTTATCAGATCATCTCCATATTAACTGCAATGCACATTCTGTTTCGGCCTGTTGCCCTCTCCCAGGAAATGTCATGTAATATTATATTTCTGACCAAGACTAATGGGCCAATCCATCTCTGGCAGGCTACAAGGTAAAGCATAGGTGATCAAAGTAGACAGACAACGTCCATTTGGTTTCTCTCTCTCTCTCTCTCTCTCTCTCTCTCTCTCTCTCTCTCTCTCTCTCTCTCTCTCTCTCTCTCTCTCTCTCTCTCTCTCTCTCTCTCTCTCTCTCTCTCTCTCTCGCTCTCTGCTACTCAGCACATAGTTGTGATTTATGGAGCCCCACACATTCACACACATTCAGTCAGTCATAGAAACACACATACACACACAACAATACACAACGTACTGCGCTAATGGGGGGATCCTAATAAAAATCAAATAAATTCCCATGCACATCCACAAACACTCATACACACGACACTCATACACACAACACTCATACACACAAACACTCATGCACACAACACTCATACACACAACACTCATACACACAACACTCATACACACCACACAACACTCATAAACACAACACTCATACACACAACACTCATACACACAACACTCATACACACAACACTCATACACACAAACACTCATACACACAACACTCATACACACAACACTCATACACACAACACTCATACACATAACACTCATACACACCACACAACACTCATACACACAACACTCATACACACAACACTCATACACACCACACTCATACACACATACACACAACACTCGTACACACCACACAACACTCATACACACCACCCAACACTTATACACACAACACTCATACACACAACACTCATACAGGAAACTTGAATTTCTCTGAAGAGACTAGAGGATGATGCATATAGAAAAAAAAAATAATAATTTCATACTTGACTGGTACAAGGTTGTGCCTTTGTTCCATCACCAGGGTTGTGCTGATAGGTTGCTGCGCCAAACAGAATACAATGGAGAAGAAATAGGGAGGGACTACCTGGACTGTTTCTGTTTCTGTTTCTGTTGCAAAACGTTTTAAACATGTTCCATTGCGTGCCCTTATGAACAGGGCCCACTGTACATAATGATGACTAACCCATAGAGTCGGTGGTCCGTGTCATTCGTGTGGTCATGATGGCGTGTTGCCTGCGTATGCATGCACACTCAGCTCCCTGACCTTAAAACTCTCACTGCTTCCTGTTTATCTCCACTGCACTCTTACATCATCAGAGCCCGCCTGTCAGGCCCCCTGCTCCCTGGTTACATCATCAGAGTCCGCCTGTCAGGGGGGAGGGGGAGGGGCTGTTGACTCCTGCAGTGATTCGCTGCAAGGTTTTTCCGATCAAAATAAACTAAAATATGGAGGAGGGTGAGAGGAGGTAGTGTGGAAGGTAGGAATTGAGGCTTGAGGATGTCTTAGATGGATGTGATGGCATGCCCTCCTCCTTTTATCTCCTCCTCATCCACCTCTTTCTTCTCCTCCCCTCCCCTCCTTGTCATCCTGCGTTACCTTGTCCTCCCCATGTCTCTCCTCAGTCTAGCCCTCTCTGCCTGACAGATGTGCACTCTCCCCACACATCCCAATGTGTGTGAGTTGCGTGCCTACATGTGTGTGCGTGTGTGTGTGTGTATTGCCTGCCTGCATGTTTGTGGTTATGTGTGTGTGTGTGTGTGTGTGTGTGTGTGTGTGTGTGTGTGTGTGTGTGTGTGTGTGTGTGTGTGTGTGTGTGTGTGTGTTGCCTGCCTGCATGTGTGTGGTTGTGTGTGTGTGTGTTCACTTCTTGTAAATTGGCGGTTTCTTACACAGTCACCCTGCATGACAACTGATGCCCGTGGCTTTAGATACTGCTATTCGTTGAAACAGCAACAATAGAACAACCCAAACAAAACAGCAAACAGCAGTAAACACAATTACAAAGCTTTGTGCGTTAACTCGTATCGCAGATCCACATAACGGATCAACTTGTCAATAATATGCTCTAGTGACAACAATGTGTTGATTTAGAGACTGAAATACCCCAGGAATTGACCAACTGTCAGCTCTTCGCTCGTTGGCACAGCAGATACTGCGGCTTGATAGGTAACGGTTGATAAAACTGCTCAGTAACAGTGAACGCAGCAGATGTCAAACTTTCAGCAGGACTGTGAAAACCCCACAGAGCAACCTCAAGTCTTTAGCAGCACAGCTTGAGTACGAAAGACATTGCACCATTTTTCTCCCTCCGTGGATGAATCGCTCCCTCTCTGTCTCTCTCTCTCTCTCTCTCTCTCTCTCTCTCTCTCTCTCTCTCTCTCTCTCTCTCTCTCTCTCTCTCTCTCTCTCTCTCTCTCTCTCTCTCTCTCTCTCTCTCTCTCTCTCTCTCTCACCCTCTTTCTCTCTCTCTCAGGAAGAGAAGGGCTATTTCTTTAAGACATGAGACATAAGATAACACACTGTATCTTTGTTGTAGAGATTTACTGTGGTAAGGTACAGACTGAAAATAATGATGCAGTGGTTTTCTCCCTGGCTTTGTTAGTGAGTATGCCGTCCTCTCTTTCTCCCTCTCTCTCTCCCACTCTTTCTATTCTCTCTCCTGCAGTGGGCATAGCTAAGCCGCCTGGGACTGCCCCAGAGTCCATGCTGACACAAACCTTTCAAGGAGGCTTAATTTACTAATTTGGTGTGTGTGTGTGATGTGGTGAAAGTGTTTGTGTTGGAGAGCGTGAGGCCAAGACTTTGTGGAGTTCTCATCCCGCAGGGATCTCAGGCTCGGTTCATGGCAATTTTTCGCAAGTAATCCACTTGACGGACAGGCAGATATGCTTAATGCGAACACACACACAAACACACAAACACACACACACGTTTGGACGGTAGCCCCGCCGGCGGATTTAAGTGGTGTGTAACTCCCATAGTGCTTCTCAGAAAGCTCTGACTAAACTGGGTTAGACACAATGATCGGGTGCAATAATAGCGCCCTAGACAAAATAAAGCAACATATGAATATTCAAAGAGAGCCTTTTGAAGTTAGCCAACGAACACTACAGGGAGTGAGATAATCAGTCACCTTCACCTTGTTAACATTTTGTAAGCCCCCCACACCTCCATCTGCCATAATGGCGTATTGAGATGGGTTGTGTTAGTTTATTTCCTGTGCTTTTTCTCAGTGTTGCCATGAAAACACTTTATTTGTTCACATGTCCTTGACATGACAAGGCAGTCTTTAATTAATCGGAACTGTAGTGGGGTCACTTTTTTTATTTATTATTATTATAATAATTATTATTACAGTTATTGTTATAGTTGATATTATTATTATTGTTACTATTATTATAGTTATTACTGTTACTATTATAGTTATTATTATAGTTATTATTATAGTTATTATTATTATTGTTATAGTTATTATTATTATTATTATAGTTATTATTATTATTATAGTTGATCGTGTTATTATTATAGTTGTTTATTATTATTATTATAGTTGTTATTGTTATTATTATAGTTGTTTATTATTATTATAATTATAATTATTATTATAGTTGATCGTGTTATTATTATAGTTATTATTGTTATTATAGTTATTATTATTATTATTATTATTTTTAATCAAAAAATTAGGAGTACAGATTATTATATCGGACAATATACAAACGTTTTTGAGAGAGATAATTTGTTGAGGTTGTGTCATTAGATTTGGGGTGGGGTGGCGAGAAATTGTTGAATTACCACTGAGTTAGAGGATGAGAGAAAGGTAGATGCCACAGAGAGAGATAGAGAGGTAGACAGACAGAGGGATAGAGAGGAGAGAGGTAGACAGACAGAGGGATAGAGAGGAGAGAGGTAGACATGCAGAGGGATAGAGAGGAGAGAGGTAGACAGACAGAGGGATAGAGAGGAGAGAGGTAGACATACAGAGGGATAAACTGACGCAGAGATGAAGACAGAGAGTGAAAAGAGACAGAGAGCGGTAGCGAGTAGTTCTGTTGATCATTAAGACAAGGTAATCAAATAGTTCTCTTAAGTAACTGTCAAATAATCCTTTAGACATAACATTGACATCACACTGACTCGACCTATGATCTTTTATTCAGTGATCGTACACTGCTGGATGTCTCTGCTCAAAGACAGCCACAACTCTTTCCCGTCTCCCCTCACCTATAAGCACCATTAATTAAGATCCAACTGTAGGCCCTTTCTGTTCGATGTCAAAGCGAAAACCACTAAGGCAAAACAATTGCGCTTCACTCAAACAGACTGTGCCAGAGGGAACGTTAGATAGGTGTACTGCATGCTAAAGCAAACCCTTCACTGAAATGTATTCCAAAGGCGAGAGTTCAACTTTTAATGAGGACATTTCAATTATACATCCTCTAAGACTAATGTTGCTTTTCATGCATGCCTTAGCGACGCGTTCTTTCACTCTGCCCCCGACAGCAAGAATGTGGTGCCTCTTTTTCCCTACTTTGCTCTGAGAAACGCGTGAGATAGTCGATGGGGCCTGAGAACAGCTTGTGCAGGACAGCGACTCATCTTCTGGTTACGGGGGAAGAAAACGATGTCACCTCGAAACCACTGACATATGAGAGCAGCATACTACACCAATATAAACCTGAACTGCTATCTCTCTTTCTCTGTGGTGGCCATTTTGGTTTCTTGTCATAATAATAAACAAATAATAGCTTTTATCTGTGTAAACGTCACCGCTCTGTCTGTGTCTGGTAATTGGTCCCCAATGTGACCCTTTAGTGTTGACAACCTATTAAAACCCTCAATGTTGTGTCATGGTAATTAAAGAGAAATCAATTAGCAGAGTAGTTAACAATAAGAATGAATTAGCCAGTTCCCCCACTTCCATTGATTTATGCTACTGTGAACCACCACTAGAGATACAGCAGCCACATTGGGCCAGTGGTATGATAGCCCATCTCTCTCTCTCTCTTTCTATGGTAGCCACTCTCCACTCACAGGTGAGTGAATCCTTGAAGGAGCTACCCAGTCTCCAGATCGCCTGTTCCCCATGTACCTTTCCTGAGAGCAGGCCAAGGGAATGTAGTTCCTTAGAGAGGTTGATAGAGAGGGATAGAGACTGAGATAGAAGGGCAGAGAGAGAGGGAGAGATATGGAGAGAGGTGGCAGTTAGAGGGCAAAGCAAAGGATTGGGCTCTGTAAATGGACTCTCTCTCTCTCTCTTTATCTCTCTCCCTCCCCTTCCCTCCCTCTCTTCCTCCATCCCTCCATCCATGTCCCGTGTCCTGGCAAAAGAGAGAGAGAGGAATGCTGCTGCTTTTTTTATTGAAGTAATTGAGTGAATTCCTCATCCTGCATATCAGACCATGCCTCTGTGGGTCTCAAGGAGAGATGGATGGAGTGATGGAGAGTCTGTGGGATGGGGCTGGAGAATGAGAGGAGAGAGGGAAAGGAGAGAGGAGTGGGGGACCACACAGTCTCTTGGAGCGAAAGAGAGGAGAGGTCAAGGAGGAGTGTTTGGTGGGTTGACAGCAAGGGACGACAGCAGAATACTGTGGTCCCTGCGGGAATTGAACCCACATTGGCATTGCTAGCTCTACGCTCCAACCAGCTGAGCCCCACATGGCACTATGCTAGTCAATGTTCTCTGGCTAGGCAATGTGGAGGCAGGGTGGGTGGAGTTGGAGGTGGGGGAGGTTAGAGGGGGGAGAGGCAGCCACGTGCCCCACTCCAAGCAGCACGCCATCGGGGCCATCTGCCATCTCCCTTCCCTCTCACTGTGAGAGTCTGGCCCACCTCCAGCCCTTTGGCCCGTTCACCACACGTCTGGACATGTCTGACCGCTCCTCGGTACTTGCAAGCCCCACAGCTGCCAGCAGGGGGAAAACGAGTCCGGCAGCCATGTAAGCCAGGTCAGAAGGAGGTTGATTAAGTTAAGGGCTGTTTTGTGTCACAATGTCCAATAAATTAAGTGAACCTAGTATTGAGAGGGCAAAATGGAAGCAGCTCTTTTTTGGGGCTAAAGTGAAAGGGACATCTCCTTTCACGCTTAGCTTGGTTGTTTGCTGAACCACCGAACCCTGTCTCCTCATAGATGCAATGCTCTAACCCCCTTCCATACAGTAAAACACAGTATTTGTATTACAATGCATTTTAAACTGTGTAATTTTCAACATGTGCGTTTGTGTGTGTGTCTTTGTGTGTTTGTGTGTGTGTCTCTTTGTGTGTCTGTGTGTGTGTCTGTGTGTGTATGTGTCTTTGTGTGTGTCTGTGTGTGTGTCTGTGTCTACTGTCGTACCCATGACACAGATGTTTAACATGCTTCAACAAATACCCAACAGCTAATATCGGCTATGGGCACCAAGGCTCACTGATAAAGGAGAGACACTTCTCATTGATGAATTAGCCTAGCGTCATGCTATTTTAGTCTACCGTCATGCTATTTTAGCCTAGCGTTGCACCCACCATTGTTTTGACACAAGGCCAAGCTGCCTTCACTCTCCTTGTTAAGGCAGATGCACAAAAAGCTGCTTCCTGAAATAAATGTGAGTTAGTTCCTGTCTTCTGTGATTGAAGCAGTGCAATATCTGCCCACCAAAACAAGGCGTCATTTGCATATGAAAGACGGCTACTATCCTGTTCTGCACCACCATATCTTGTCTCTGGGGAGTAATGAAGCTCTGTATTTCACAAACACACAAACCCATAGATAGACAAATTGCAATCGTTGATATTTCATTTTCACCGCTGTGGCAGCCGTGGAACCAACAGGTCACTCTGGAAAATGGCAAACTCACGGATGTGTGAGTTTTGGACACCAGTCTACTAATTTTAAGTAATTTCTGTCTGTGCAATCTTCATTTAACTATTTCGGGTCCTGGAGAGATAGTTCACGTAAATTAGAATTTACAGTCGTGCTCAAAAGTAAAGTATTGGTCTCCACAAAGTTTGCTGCTTCAGTGTTCTTAGATCTTTATGTCAGTAGTTACTATGGTACACTGAAGTATAATTACAAGTATTCCATAAGTGTCAAAGGCTTTCATTGACAATGACATTCAGTTTATGCAAAGAGTCAATATTTGCAGTGTTGACCCTTCTTTTTCAAGACCTCTGCAATCCACCCTGGCATGCTGTCAATTAACTTCTAGGCCACATCCTGACTGATGGCAGGCCATTCTTGCATTATCAATGCTTGGAGTTTGTCAAAAGTTGTGGATTTTTGTTTGTCCACCCGCCTCTTGAGGATTGACCACCAGTTCTCAATGGGATTAAGGTCTGGAGAGTTTCCTGGCCAGTGAGTTCCAAGAACACTGTCTCCTCATAGATGCAATGCTCTAACCCTCTTCCATACAGTAAAACACAGTATTTGTATTAAAATGCATTTTAAACAGTGTAATTTCAACAGTCTGTACTTAAGAAAGAAACCTCAGTGACAGTTTCATCGCATGTATTAGTTAAAGCCATATAAATATTACTAGAACAGGGAAACAGCCCCCCAGACCACAACAAATTGTCTCTACCCTCATGGGTACCCTCAATATGGCTGATGCCTGTTCTAGTAATTCAATTTCGAACAAGCTCCTATTCCTCACTAACATCCTTTCCCTCCCTTTTCACTCCCTCCTCTCTTCCCCCTCTCTCCCAGGAACCAGACTGTGCTGCACCAGTTCTGCTGCCCGGCCCCAGAGGCCCCCGAGGGGGAGTCCTCGGCCTGTGTCCCCAGGTAAGATGGCTGCCTCCCTTGTCACCCAGCGCCATTTTTTTTCCCCCGATTGTAGTCACCGTTGCTTCTAACCGTTTTCCTGGTGGTGGTGGTGGTGCTACCGTAAGACAACACAACTGCCCCAGTTACCTCCGTCTTGAAGTGGTTGTAAGTCCTTTGGGGGGCCCTGACTATTGTCGGCCAATCCCGGCTCATCAAGAGAAGCAAGAGAGAGAGAATCTCCTACAAATCTTTAAATAGTGGCCAGGTAGACAGAGAGGGAGTTACTATTCACTACAAATGCAGCTTGTCGCTTTATTTTGGGCTTTGAGTGTTGAAAGAAACTCGAAATTAAGACTGAATCAATCTTGGCTCCAGGAGAGGCGATGTTTGTCCGAGTATCAAGATAAATTCCTGGGAACACGATGGTAATCTCCAAATCAATCAGAGCGAGATCCTATTTCTTCAAATCGTCCAAAGCACTGCCTGTAGGAAACAACAAAAGCACGGCCTAGGGCTTAGTGATAAAGGCAGGATGATGATGATAATATGATATTTTAATATCTCCAGCGAGCACACAGTGTTAACAGGGAATGGGGTAAGCAGTCAGGAATGGTGCTGTGATGCACTGGCATCTTCCTTATACTCAACTACTGCATACTCCTAGCCATTTTAAGACATCTGCCTCCTTGTCTTTCCCCTCGACCCCTCTCCATGTAGACATTATGGATTTGGATCAATCTATATACTTAAAGTAGCTCCTGCAGTTTGAGGAGTCATTATTTTTCTGGCTCAAACAAAACAAGACGCACCAAGTCTTTGTTTGGCCACTTCGGCATTGCTCTGTTTATCCCAATACACTGCAGGCGGAACACTCTGCAAATTACTGCGACTGCCAGTGGAACGTCAATAGTAATTAAGCCATCCAGCCTGGATGATTGCTGCTGAGAATCTGTACATTTCTGCTGCATGGTGGGAAAAAAGGTGGGAAAAAAACAAGCAAAGCTTGTGTTGATGCTGAATTCCACCAACCCTGTGGTGCTGGACACAATAAAGCATTGGTGGAACAAAAGCTCCAACGCTCATCCTCTAAATCCTGCTTTAACCAACACGAGGCCCAGGGTGATTGAATTAGTCACTCTGAGAGAGAGAGAGAGTTAGAGAGAATGTGAGATGGAATCACTTCTCTGCAATCGTCTTTGTCTTTGCACCAGAGGGGCAAATGAAAAACTATTTATCAGATAAAAGTCTGGTTTGCCTGGGAAACTACTCTCAAAAGTCCCCTCCAGTCAGTGACTGTCACCTAACCAGCCACAACACTCTATTATTGAGCATAAAGAGACCTTTCAGAAGCACTAGTTAAGATGAATTCAGGTGACTTTCATCAAAGTTAGGCAGGGAAATTGGAGGGAAAAATACAGACAAAAACAATCGATCAGAGTTCAGTGAATTGAACTTTGCCTGATAGAAATAGCTTGGCGGAGGTGCGTTGTGCGATTCTTTTGGGCTCAGGGACCATTAAGCAGAGCACAAAGAGAATCAACACCACAAAAAAAACAATCAAAACACCCCAAAGCAAACCACTTCAAACGGAGCTCTCTCCATGTGGTTTGTGGGTTGCCAGTTGCGGTTTTGTTGCTTATTTTTTAGTCTATTTCTCTGAAAGTTGTTTTTGTATTCTGTTGTTGTTACATTTTTCTTTCGACAGTGTTTTGTCAGTGAAGTGTTGATCATCATACGTTTATACCTCACGACATGACGTACTCACACCCACAAGCCTCCATTCTCATCCACGCCACCTCCACCCATTCAGACCTGTCTCTCCCACTGCCACCTCAAAGTATTTCCTATGCAATAACAATGTAACAAATGCAGTATTACAATGTCATAACCAATGTCATAACCAATGTCATAACCAATGTCATATCCAATTTCATAATCCACCCAAGTCTCAACGAGAGGTTCAGGGTCTTCCACTAGGGCAAGGCAACTGGTTAGCCATACACTGACACATGCAATGCATTTGTGTTCATGTGGAGAAATGTTATTACCATATTATTGCATGCTTTTGGCTTAGTAGTGATCAGAACGTAGAGCTCCCTGTCTTTGTGCGTTTGTGTGTGTGTCTTTGTGTGTTTGTGTGCGTGTCTCTTTGTGTGTCTGTGTGTGTATGTGTCTTTGTGTGTGTCTGTGTGTGTGTCTGTGTCTACTGTCGTACCCATGACACAGATGTTTAACATGCTTCAACAAATACCCAACAGCTAATATCGGCTATGGGCACCAAGGCTCACTGATAAAGGAGAGACACTTCTCATTGACGAATTAGCCTAGCGTCATGCTATTTTAGTCTACCGTCATGCTATTTTAGCCTAGCGTTGCACCCACCATTGTTTTGACACAAGGCCAAGCTGCCTTCACTCTCCTTGTTAAGGCAGATGCACAAAAAGCTGCTTCCTGAAATAAATGTGAGTTAGTTCCTGTCTTCTGTGATTGAAGCAGTGCAATATCTGCCCACCAAAACAAGGCGTCATTTGCATATGAAAGACGGCTACTATCCTGTTCTGCACCACCATATCTTTTCTCTGGGGAGTAATGAAGCTCTGTATTTCACAAACACACAAACCCATAGATAGACAAATTGCAATCGTTGATATTTCATTTTCACCGCTGTGGCAGCCGTGGAAACAACAGGTCACTCTGGAAAATGGCAAACTCACGGATGTGTGAGTTTTGGACACCAGTCTACTAATTTTAAGTACTTTCTGGCTGTGCAATCTCCAGTTAGGTATTTCGGGTCCTGGAGAGAAAGTCCACGTAAATTAGAATTTACAGACGTGCTCAAAAGTAAAGTATTGGTCTCCACAAAGTTTGCTGCTTCAGTGTTCTTAGATTTTTATGTCAGTAGTTACTATGGTACACTGAAGTATAATTACAAGTATTCCATAAGTGTCAAAGGCTTTCATTGACAATGACATTGTCACGATGTGGGTGTGGGAATGACCAAGGCGCAGCGCAGGGATAGTAGTTAGACATTTTCTTACTTTATTTTATTATACTATGTATCTTCAATACTATGTATAACAAACGCATGAATGAGGAACTACAGCACACAAACAAACACTACAGACAAAACGTCACGTTCACAAAACAAACACGAAATGAACGGACGTAACAAGGGCACACTTACATTCACCGTGACTGCGACATATAACGATAACGACCCACACCAGAGTGAAGGACAGACTTAACATATATAGGATCCCTAATTAGAGACAATGCGGTGCAGCTGCCTCTAATTAGGGATCCAACCCAAAACCCACACAGAAACAGAAAAGAAAGACACTGTCAGACTCTGACCATAGATACATAGAGAAGCAAATAGGCTGACAGTACCCCCCCCCCCCCAAGGCGCGGACTCCCGGACGCCAAAAAAACACACAAAACAAGGGGGGGTTAATGGGAGGGAAGACTAGTCCATCGGGGACGGCTCAGGCTCCGGCGAAGTGGCCAGTTTACTCCCATGCCCCTTCTTTTTAACCGGGCCCGGACTGGGTACCGGTGGGGCAAACGGCTCCGGCCATGGAGCTGGGCGATTAACCGGGCCCGGACTGGGCACCGGTGGGGTAAACGTCTCCGGCTCCGGAGCGGGGAAGACAACCGGGCCCGGACTGGGCACCGGTGGGGTAAACGGCTCCGGCCATGGAGCGGGGAAAACAACCGGGCCAGGACTGGGCACCGGTGGGGCGGACTGCTCAGGCTCTGGAGCGGAGCAGACGGCTGAACCCGGACTGGGTACCGTTGGAGGGGACTGCTCAG
Organism: Thymallus thymallus; assembly: GCA_023634145.1. Classification (NCBI taxonomy): domain Eukaryota; kingdom Metazoa; phylum Chordata; class Actinopteri; order Salmoniformes; family Salmonidae; genus Thymallus; species Thymallus thymallus. Next base: position 8,746,275 of record CM042421.1, read on the forward strand.
GCTCTGGAGCGGAGCAGTCCAATCACTGTACCTTTTGCAGAATATCAGTCTGTCCCTGATGTTTTTCCTGGAGAGAAGTGGCTTCTTTGCTGCCCTTCTTGACACCAGGCCATCCTCCAAACGTCTTCGCCTCACTGTGCGTGCAGATGCACTCACACCTGCCTGCTGCCATTCCTGAGCAAGCTCTGCACTGGTGGTGCCCCGATCCCGCAGCTGAATCAACTTTAGGAGACGGTCCTGGCGCTTGCTGGACTTTCTTGGGCACCCTGACGCCTTCTTCACAACAATTGAACCTCTCTCCTTGAAGTTCTTGATGATCCGATAAATGGTTGATTTAGGTGCAATCTTACTAGCAGCAATATCCTTGCCTGTGAAGCCCCTTTTGTGCAAAGCAATGATGACGGCACGTGTTTCCTTGCAGGTAACCATGTTTGACAGAGGAAGAACAATGATTTCAAGCACCACCCTCCTTTTAAAGCTTCCAGTCTGTTATTCTGACTCAATCAGCATGACGGAGTGATCTCCAGCCTTGTCCTCGTCAACACTCTCACCTGTGTTAACGAGACAATCACTGACATGATGGCAGCTGGTCCTTTTGTGGCAGGGCTGAAATGCAGTGGAAATGTTTTTTGGGGGATTAAGTTCATTTTCATGGCAAAGAGGGACTTTGCAATTAATTTCAATTAATCTGATCACTCTTCATGACATTCTGGAGTATATGCAAATTGCCATCATCAACACTGAGGCAGCAACCTTTGTGGAGACCAATACGTGTCATTCTCAAAACTTTTGACCACGACTGTACATAGTCTGTCTGTTCGTTGCTGGGTCACAAGATGGCGTCCAGTCGGTCATCCTAATGAGAAAAGCGTTACAATTCTGGTTCTGGCGAGTCTGACAGGCTGTGACCAAAGTGGAACTGAAGATCTCCCTCTCACACACACACTACATAATGAGGACCCTACAGAGGTTTGATCCCGAATATCTCACCTTGTGATCCCTGTCACTCTTGTCCTACCAGTGTGCACTAGGGAGGGTGTAAGGGTGGGAAGAAGGGGTTTCAGTGTGCACTAAGGATGGGGATCAGTAGTCACTAGTGAGGGGGTAAGGTTGGGTGGGGGGATAATGGGGATCAGTGTCAACAGTCACGCAGTCAGATCTAATCATCTATGAACGAGGGCGTGATTGGGGAGGTGGGGTGTGGGGGGTGTGGGGAGGGGTGTGTGAGTCAATCAACACTTCTGATATCCAAGCTCTTAATTAAAAACAGCATGAGCTATCACATCATCTGATAAACTGCAATGGGAATCTGTTTCGTTTTATTTATTTGAGTATTTTATTTTATAATTCTCCAGAGGCGTACCTTCCCCTTCGCTCTGCAGCAGATGGGTGGCAGCAGCAGATGGGCTGCAGCAGCAAATGGGTTGTAGCAGCAGATGGGTTGCAGCAGATAGGTTGCAGCAGCAGATGGGTTGCAGAAAAACTATAAACGAGAATCTACTCAGAGAAAGTCTTCAGGACAAGCTGTAGCTGGGGCCTTTCCAGAAAAACACATCTGACGAATCTGACAAATAGGGGAAGAGAGAGGGACAAAAGGTCTTGTGATTTAAAAGTCAGTGTGTGTTCTACGGACGGCTTCTCTTACAGACAACTAAATCAGTTCTGATAACGTCTTCTACCCCTTCAGGGAAACTGTAGTACGTGAATGCACCACAGCTAGCTAAACTCACAAGCTGCTTGCCTTTCATTTAAACTATTTGCTGTGTGGTCTTCGTTGACCAAGGACAGCGCAGATACTGACACTCTAACCGATGGTAGCGCAGATTTCGTCTTAACCTGACCAATTGCAAGCGAGGTGAAGGTGAGGTCAGAGCGAGGTCTCGTTAGAGATCTGCTCCACAGGGCGGCAACAGCAACGGAGTGAATCTTAGCTGATTCGTCTCAATTAGTCTCGTTTCCTCCAGCTGTTTCCCGAGATCAGAGCAACAGACACACCTTAACGAGATGCGCTATGCTAATTAGCTTGCACAATCTGCCGTAATGACCTGGCTCGTCTGAGATGGAATTAATCATCATGATCACGCGCTGATCTGTTTATTTTTTTTGTTTCGATTTTAATCATGAACGGTTAATGCATTTCATATGGCAATTAAGGAAATGTTATATTTAGCTCAGTGCCTTCACATGAGGGTTAAGGACGTTGGTAAGAAGATGCCGAGCTTTATTTAAATTGATAACTCTGTCCCTAAAAGAATTGTCTAATAAATGGTCAGTTGGCTGTTTCTTTCTCTCTTTCACGTTCTTGGTTCTCTCTTTCCCTCTCTTTCGTTCTCTCTCCTTTCTCTCTTCTGTCGCCCTTTATCTCTCTTTCGACCTTTATATATATCTCTCTCTTTCTATCTATCTATCTATCTATCTATCTATCTATCTATCTATCTATCTATCTATCTATCTATCTATCTATCTATCTATCTATCTATCTATCTATCTATCTATCTATCTATCTATCTATCTATCTATCTATCTATCTATCTATCTATCTATCTATCTATCTATCTCTCTATCTCTCTATCTCTCTATCTCTCTATCTCTCTATCTCTCTATCCCTCTATCTCTCTCGCTCTCTCGCTCTCTCGCTCTCTCCCCTCTTTCTCTTTCTACCTCATTCCCTCTCCTTCCCTCCTTCTCTCTGTGTGTTTACCGGTGGGAGTCGTGCTGCAGGTGGGTGCACAGCTCTCGGGGCTCACTGTGTCATGTCAATTAGTGGACGCTTGTGTTCTCCAAGCAGTTCAGGCCGAGGTGAAGTCAACTCCTCTTGATCCAGGATAATGCACAACACTCACACAGTATAGGACCCCGTCACACATCACATCAGAGAGGTGCAAGCTACACTATAAACACTGGAACCAATCTCAGACCATCAGTTGGCCACTCTATTTATCTCTCTCTGTTCTTCTTACTTTCTCTTTATCACACTATCTGTTTTCCTCTCTTTTTCATCAACTACATTTCTCTCTCACGCTTTTTCTCTCTATTTCTGTTCATTTCTGTTGCTCCCTTACCCATCTTTCTGTCTCTGTCTCTCTCTCTCTCTCCCTCCCTCTCTCTCTCTCTCTCTCTCTCTCTCTCTCGCTCTCTCTCTCTCTCTCTCTCTCTCTCTCTCTCTCTCTCTCTCTCTCTCTCTCTCTCTCTCTCTCTCTCTCTCTCTCTCTCTCTCTCTCTCTCTCTCTCTCTCTCTCTCTCTCTCTCTCTCTCTTTCCCTCTCCTCCTCTCTTCACAACTAACAGATGCATGGTCATTGATAGCCGCTCAGCAACTAGCTTATCCTAAACCCTAAACTCTGAACTCTGAACTCCTAATCTAATCAAGGCTCTGTGCTCGCATGCCACCACTCAGCTTCTCCCCAAGTTCTATGTGGAGAGTGTTGAGACAGAGAGAGAGGAAGAGGAATGGAGAGAAGGCTTTGCACCTGGCCAGGCATATGGTTTCCTGAAACGAGGGGCTGGGCAGACGGTTTAGGGCGTAGAACTTGGGAACATCATTACCAAAATATATCCAGCTGATGGATGGAAAACTATTCTAGGCACATTCAACATTTTTGGTTTGAACTTCCAAAAGCATATGAGGCGATGTCGTACCTTACATAACAATAGGCTATAATTAGCATCGCTAATTGAATCTAATCACCTGATTTGTTGAGGAAATGTATGGAACGTCATTAATCATATTCATCTTCGTCTGCCATTTGCGCAGGTAGACAGCTGTGTAGGTGCCATTTTCCGTTGTCAATTGATCATATTAATAAACGAATTAGCCATGCTGTCTGCCGCTGAACGCAAAGGTGATAAATGAGCAGACAGCGGAAACTCTACTTCACGGTCACACTCGTGTCTAGCTAGCACAGTGACGGATAGGGTTTTACTGTGGGGGGTTGGCAGACTACAGAGACCATGATGCATTGGTGCACTGGGGGAAAAGTGGTATGTGGTTGATGGTGTTGCTGTCGGATGTTCAGGGGCATGTTGGGAAGTTTGGAGAGCTTGTTTGTCTTGTCTTTGGGATGTGTTGGCCCCCCCGCAGTTCTCTCACTCTCTTTTCCCAGGCCCAACCAAATGTGTGAAGGATCGTCTCTCACTGCTTTCATCCTAACATTGATGGACCCCCTACCTTAGTAACATTATAGTCTCACACACACACACACACACACACACACACACACATACACACACACACACACACACACACACACACATACACACACACACACACACACACACACACACACACACACACACACACACACACACACACACACACGCTTGTCACACTCACACCTGGGAATTAGATTTCACATGTGTTCTCTCTTAATCACACTCTATCAAATTTCCTGTCACCTCCCCATCCCTCTCTCTCTCTCTCTCTCTCTCTCTCTCTCTTTCCCTCCTCATCCCTCTCTCTCTCTCCCTCCCCATCAATCTCTCTTTCCCTCCCCATCCCTCTCTCTCTCTCTCTCTCTCTTTCCCTCCCCATCCCTCTCTCTCTCTCTCTTTCCCTCCCCATCCTCTCTCTCTCTCTCTCTCTCTCTCTCTCTCTCTCTCTCTCTCTCTCTCTCTCTCTCTCTCTCTCTCTTTCCCTCCCCATCCCCCTCTCTCTCTCGCCCTCCCCATCCCTCGGTTGCGTGCTGCTGCATTGGAGTGACTCTGTGCACTGCCTCAGCTGGAGAAAGTGACCTTGCCGGCTTGCTGTGCTGTTGTCATGGAAACAGGGCGCAGCGGGGAGACGGGCAGACACAGCAGTGGTTCCATCCACAGGCTGTCCATAATAGATGGAGACTTTGAGTGGACCAGAGAGAGAGTGTGTGTGTGTGTGTGCTTGTTTGTTTGTGTGTGTCAGTGTAGGAATTGCTGAGCCAGCGGAAAGTCATGGACACATCTGCATCATTTGCCCTTCATATCTACTCTCTGTCCACAAGTCTGCTCCTCATCCAATCACTACTGGCTTCCACTCAAATCCCATGGCCCCTCAGCCTATCAGATTGCCCTCTGCTCCTATTTTCCAAAGGCTTCAACCAATCAGCCTTTGCCTCACTCTTCACATTCCCCAGGGTTGTACCACATTCCCAATTATTTAAAATCTCTAAAACCCTGTTGATACAAAACGATTTTGCCTCGCAACCATTACAATGTGTCTCTTCCATGGAATGCATTTTCTCCCTGCAGTGGTTTAAAGTACTTAAGTACAAATAATAAGTACTACTTAAGTCGTTTTTTGGCGTAACTTTCTTTACTATTTATATTTTTGACTACTTTTAGTTCACTGCATTCTTAAATAAATAATGTACTTTTTACTCCATACATTTTCCCTGACACCCGAATGTACTCATTTTGAATGCTTAGCAGGACAGGAAAGTGGTTAAATTCACACACTTATCAAGAGAACATCCCTGGTCTACTAGCCTCTGATCTGGTGGACTCACTAAACACACATGCTTCATTTGTAAATGTAATTTGTAAACGATGAGTGTTACGAGTGTGCTCATGGCTGTTCGTAAATAATCACGCAAATTGTGCTCTCTGGTTTGCTTAATATACAGTAGGGAATTATAAATTATTTATACTTTTACTTTTGACACTTAAGTATATTTGACCAATAACATGTACTTTTGAAACCAAATACTTATAGACTTTTTCTCAAGTAGTATTTTACTGAGTGACTTTCACGTTTACTAAGTTATTTCTATTAAGTTATCTTTAATTTGACTAAAGTATGACAATTTGGCACTTTTTACACCACTGTCCTCCCCTATGTGCCATTTTCATAAATTGAGATTAATTTTAATTGTACATTCATCATGAGAAGACGTTACTTAAGGCTTGGCAGTCATCACACCACAAACACATCCTCATTGTGGGAGATGGATACCCTGTCTTGGCATAGCACTGTAATCAGATTCCAACTGCGCTCTTCATGTTCCTCTCCATTTGATCTCTACCCACGACTGCGAGGCTGGTGACACGACGGTGGTAGGCCTGATTACCGACGACAGTGAGACAGCCTACAGGGAGGAGGTCAGTGACTTGGCAGTGTGATGCCGGGACAACAACCTCTACCTCAATGTCAGCAAGACCAAGGAGCTGATCGTGGTCTACAGCAAAGGGAGGGGGGGCGAGCACACCCCCATCCACATCGACAGCGCTGCAGTGGAACGGGTCGAGAGCTTACAGTTCCTCGGTGTACAAATCACTCATGACTTAAAATTGTCCACTTACACGCGCACAGTCGTGAAAAAGGCACGACTACGCCTCTTCCCCTCAGAAGGTTGAAAAAGTTTGGCATGGGCCCTCCATATCCGCAAAAAGGTCTACAGCTGCACCATTGAGATCGTCTTGACGGGCTGCATCACTGCTTGGTATGGCAACAACACCAGGCTTGATCACCTGGCGCTACAGAGGGTGGTGCGGACAGCCCAGTACATCACTGGAGCCGAACTCCCTGCCATCCAGGACCTCTATATCAGGTGGTGTGAAAGGAAGGACCAGAAAATCATTAAAGACTCCAGCCATCCAAGCCATAGACTGTTCTCTTTGCTTCTGCACAGCAAGCAGTACCGGTGCATCAAGTCTGACACCAACATGCTCCTGAACAGCTTCTATCTCCAAGCTATAAAACTGCTAAATAGCTAACTGTCTCTATGCACAGGACTCTACACACTCATTGTGTAACATTAGCTTCACTCACAGTCCTCTCCTGCATTGTGTAACATTAGCTTCCCTCACAGTCCTCTCCTGCATTGTGTAACATTAGCTTCCCTCACAGTCCTCTCCTGCATGGTGTAACATTAGCTTCCCTCTCACGGTCCTCTCCTGCATTGTGTAACATTAGCTTCCCTCACAGTCCTCTCCTGCATTGTGTAACATTAGCTTCCCTCACAGTCCTCTCCTGCATTGTGTAACATTATCTTCCCGTCGTGTCTTTTGAAGAATAGTGGTACAGTCACAGTAGTGGGGAATCCACAGTCTCTGGAGTCTAGATTGAGCTCCTCTCCTTCACCATCACCATTCTACCGGCTTACCTCCTCAACTGCAAAGCAGGGAGGTTTTAGAGGAGGAGATTTGATGAAAGCACTTTCGTTTTGACGAGTTTGCCAACATGCTGATCTGATGCGTTGGGGCTTGACGTGCCAAAGCTGGGACTCTGAATCTGAAGAGAGCTATACCCGGGCCTTGCCCACAAGAAGAATCTATTTTTGTGAAGCTTCAGTTGAGCGAATCCCAACGTTCATCTACATAAACCCTTTCATCTCGCCTAAGGATCTAAAAGCGCAGTGAAAGTGAATGACTTCCAAGCATTTTTTGGAAGGGTGCAAAGAGGGCAGGAACTCACAGGCACTTTACTGTACTACTGTGCAGTCAATGTGTTACGGCACAAAGGACTGTGGGAAAATGGTACGGTTTCTCCAAGGTGATGTGTTGGGTAATGATGAATTTGGATTCGTTAATGGGTGTTGAACTGGGTCTGCATAGCAAAATCGTAAAAATTATTTTTGAGTGACACTTCCATGTCCTGCAGACATACTATGGCTCTCAGATATGTATTCCGTCGAGCCCTTTCCTCGGGTTTGCAAGTTTCAAGGACACATCTCCTTGCTGCTTCAAGAAACTGGCATTGGAAACGACTCACTGCCTAACTCCTTCCTCCTGAGGTGTTGAAGTAGCTGGTCAATTTAGCGCAGTAGCTTACTGCTCAATAATGACCATTCCGAATCCGGGCGGCCGAAGGGGAATGAAATAAATAAACATTTGCCTTAATGTTTTCCATTTCTCAGTGTAAATTGGGTCCCCTGGTAGAAGTGGTGACGCACATTGAAAATAACTACCACCGTGAAGCCTGTATTCTGATTAAACCCCACTTCCGGAGTCTCTTATACACTGTGTGGCTAGGGATCCTTTTGATAATCTGGAGGGCACAGAAGGCTACATTGGTGATGTGGTCCCTCACACTTACACACACTTTCATTTGCATTGGTTCATTTGGTATAACTATTTAATTGGTATGCTTATTCATTTGGAATAATTATAATTATATTATTGACCCTTCTCTCTCTCTTACTTGACCCTCTCTCTCTCTCTATTTATCCCTCTCTCTCTCTTTCTCTCTCTCTTTCTTTCTCTCCCTTTAATGGTCTGCCATGATATTAGATTCCATCGTCTCTAGGGTCTCAGAACACCAATCTGCAGGCCAGTCAATAGCACAACCTATGCCTGCCTGCTGTGTGATAAGTTCACATGTTTGTACTGGCTTCTAATGTCCTCTCCCTGGAAATAAAATATTGTTCCTCCAACAGAGGGTGACTATTTGGACTGCGATCCTGCCATTCCAGGAGACTGCAATCTGTTAGCACACATGCTAGATATGTCCTGTCCATTGTTCGTCTGTTGGGTCTGTGGGGGTCAGTCCACTAATTAAGTTTAGTTTTGGCAGCAATACACTCATGAATGTGGTTCATAGTCTACTAATGCCTAGTACCCACCCCTCACACTGCTTATGCCAGTCCTGCCAGCCTGCTCCATTGAGATAATGAGTGAAATGGGCATTTGGTGCTCCCTTCTATCCCTCTGCCCACCAGACCAGTAGCTACAGCTACAAAGGGCAAAGGTTAATCTCACTAATTCTAAAGTCCTGGTGTGGGTTCAGAAAGTGAGTAGAATGGATGGTGCACACTGGGAGACAGATGTGAGGACATAGGGTCCCGAAAATGAGCTTGATGCAAAATAAAAATAGTATATTTCAGAAGGCACTTAAAAACACTATTACTAATGAGAGCAAATAGAGCCACATCCAACACCCATCCTACCTCAGTCACACTCTCCTTAGGTACTGCAGGTACAGAGTGTTCCTCTGCAATGTGTCCTGGTGTGACAGTTACAGTGAAACTGTCAGCCTTGCTCGGGTCCAGATACATCATATATCATCACACTGTTCCTGTCGTGACAGCTCCTTGCAGGCCCTGACTGTCGATCACCAAGGCTGCAGCTTGGAGCAGAGGGGAGGAGATGCGGACTGAAAGAGAGGGAGAGAGAAAGAAAAAGAGAGAAGTGTCCACACGTTGGCGTTTGACAGAAAGCAGGAAGGAAAATATCAAACTTTCCTTTCCTGTTGCGTCTGTCGTGGGAGGTCACCGTGCTACGGGGGACAGGGGTTAGGGACAGAACTAGAGGTCGCAGATGACGGCTAACCCTAGCTGCTTTCAATGCTCGTGCTTTGTGCTAGTTTACTGTATTATGAATGATAAGGCAATCTGTAACAGGAAGGGACAGACACAGGGAATTTTTTGCTGAACAGCCACGCAAATTCACATCAATTCACCTCTATTCACTGTTGCCCTGGTAAATTTAATCGCTTTGGTAAACGGCAACCATGGCAACCACTTTTCCTTTTTAATCTGTCACAATTGTTTACCGTATGTCACTGCTTCTCTGACATGTAGCTACAGTGTTAGCTTTGAGTGGTTCCCACCGTGAAACTGAGGTGTCATGCCGTGTCAGTCTCCTTCTACGGCGTGTAATTTCCCTGACAAGTGTGTCTTGTCTTACAGAGAGAGAGAGAGAGAGAGAGAGAAAGAGAGAGAGAGAGAGAGAGAGAGAGAGAGAGACACAGCCATACAGACAGACAGACAGACTTCCCAGTGAAACGTAACTGAATTCGCTCCTCTTGTCCCCCTCAGCGTCGGATAGCATCTCGCCCATCTTGCTACTCCCAAGCGCATAGTTAGTTTAAAGCGAAACCTTTCTGCGACGACGACCGCAACCTATGGGCCTGTATGTTCCTGTAGGAGGAGGGGACAAAGAGTCATAGAATTCAAGATAGAAATGGACAGAACAACAGGAAAAAAGTGTTGGTGGATTATTGTTGATAAAGTGGTAGACTCTTTGTCCCCTCATACAGGAACATTCTGTTGTTCTGTCCCGTTCTATCTTGAATTCTATGACTCTTTGTCCCCTCCTGCTACAGGAACATTCAGGCCCATAGGTTGCGATCGTTGCCGAGGGGGATAAGAGGAGCGAATTCAATGACGTTTCGCTGGGATGTGAAAGGTCTCTCTTCCAGAGCCAAGATCATTTTCATGCTATAAACTCACCATTCCATCTTGAATCTTTGTATTTATTTGAATAGCAATGCAGAGAATGATGGTGCTGCTCTGTTTCGGGCCAACCACAACTGGGTATGACTCATGTGATATAGGCCTACTTGTATTCTTGCTACTTTGTCATGTCTTACATGTGTCATCCCCAGTGACTCATACATCTCTCTCTCTCTCTCTCTCTCTCTCTCTCTCTCTCTCTCTCTCTCTCTCTCTCTCTCTCTGTGATTTGTGTGTGTGTGTGATGGCAGTCTCTCCATCCTCTCTCTCTGAGGCTGAGCTGATTGGATTCTGTTTTATGTCCTGCCAGGTCTATGGCCTGTGTGTGTGTGTGTGTGGCTCTGTGGCCCGTTGCGTCACAAGCCTGTGCCTCCTGCTGTATTTGGCTCCACCAATATGCCCTGCACCTCCTGATCAGAGGGGACAGGATGTTCTGTGTGTGTGTGTGTGTTAGTGTGTGCGCACACGTGTATGTGTGAGAGAGAGATACCTAGCCACCTTCCCCTTTCTCACCTGTACATCAATCTGAATCACTTTGACGGACATCATTCACAGAGACAAAACAAAAGCGTGCATGTAATCGCCACCTAACCGTTCTCTGTGTGTGACGTCACCCAGCCCTTCCCCCAGACCTCTCTCATCCTCTACCTCTTTTCACTCTCTTTTTCTTTAGTAGCCTCTCTATCTCTCTCTCCCCCCATAATATCTATCTTTCTCCCACTCCCTCTCTCTTCCTCTCTCTCTCTCTCTCTCTCTCTCTACCCCTCTCCCTCTCTCCTCTCCCTCTCTGTCTTTCTCTCCCGGTCTCTCTCATTGTCATAAATCAGTGTTGAGCTTTACATGCTGCCGTGTAAAAATAGCATGGTGACACTTTTGTTTAATGGGATGTGAATGAGCGTCCACCCTGCAGTCTAAAACGGCAGGCGTCATGATAGTTTTAAAATAGATCTATCCAACGTGGAAGCACCGCACCGTGCAGTATCGCTGTTTTAGCCTCGCCTGTGCCAAAGCCTATATACCGAGTGTATCACTCCCGATGTACATTAGATTCCCATTACTTTATTTGTTTTTAATATATGTCCTTCTTCTTCTATTATGTTTTTATCGTACCGTGACTGGGATGCAACATACTGGCAAATATGTGCCTTAGCAGTTAACCTTGTTAAATTCAACAAAACCTCAGCCCGTAAATACTGACTTTGACGTGACATTCTGAGGGCTGCTCCACATAGTTCCATGGTGGTGGGTAGTTCCATGTCTTGTTAGTGTATGGTTCAGTGATTTATTTTTCTCTCAGTTGGTCTCCCTCGGGCCCATGATGTTTTGTGTTGCGGTCAGGATCTCTGCTGTATGTCACACATCCATATTTAATAGCTGCCATCCCCAGGTTTCCTTTCCTTTCCTTCCCTCACTCGCCCCATCTTCCTTATCTTGTGGTCTGCTTTACCCAAGGCAAAGGCCTGTGGAGAAGATTGAACTTGAAATCTGGTGTGAATATTTCATACCTCCACTCCATTCTCTCTGAAACTATGTTCCATTGGCAGTGTGTGTGTGCGTGCGTGCGTGTGTGTGTGTGTGTGTGTGTGTGTGTGTGTGTGTGTGCATGTGTATGTGATCAAGCCCTGAGCGGCAAAGTCCACAGCCGATCACACCTTCTTTCCAACACCTCAAATGAAATGGAGGTGTGAGAACATGCTAGTGCAATTATAGTTATCTCCCCTGCCAGAAAAATCAGTTTCACTGCTGATAAAGGCAGCTGCTTTGGTTTTAATACCTTATTCATCAGTGTGACATTGATTAGAACATTCTGTAGTAAATGCCCAGTCAGGGTGATATGCACAGATTTACATACCAGAACATTCTTATTCAGAAAACCCTCTTCTCCCTTTCTCTTCTCTCTTTCTCTTCTCTCTTCTCTTCTCCCTCACTCCCACTCCTATTTTCTCTCTCTGTCTCTCTCTTTCTCTCTCGCTCTCGCTCGCTCTCTCTCTCTCTCTCTCTCTCTCTCTCTCTCTCTCTCTCTCTCTCTCTCTCTCTCTCTCTCTCTCTCTCTCTCTCTCTCTCTCTTCATCACCATGTTAGCTGCTTCAAACTCGGTGGTGCTCTCTCTGAGGCCTCTCACTGTCACACCAGATGAGAACTACATTGATTGGTGTCTCCAAAGCCAATCAATCATTCAGATTGATCAGACATAGAGAGTAGGAGAGGAGTCTCATATCACAGTGGAGTCATGTGAAGGTGGAGTTCTCTGAGGGTGTCCAACACAATCACCTGATAGTTAATCAACATGTTATCAATGCGTGGGCCACATCATGCATACAGTATAGGCCTAATGACCTTCATTCAAATGACCTTCATGAAGTCTGCCCATTACAATAGATTTACAACTCGCCTTGCCCCATTTTCTGCATAATGGGATGGCCCATTCTCCAGTGGGATTCCACACGGAAGAGTCCATCTGTTCCCAAGAGGGGTTCTACATGATTACTTTGATTTGCAGAGTATTGTCGTTGCTTAGTGAGTAGGTCTGACTCTAAGTACGTCCTGTTCTCTTTGGCTGTGTACTTTGTGGTTATGGACAACATCTTACCCTCCATATTAAGTCTTCAGTGGACGTCATATCCAGATGACCAAATTTTCCCCAACGAGTAGCTTTGAATACGTCCTCCTGTCCTCTTTGGCTGTGTGTCACATAAGACGTCAGATCCAGAGGGGAAGAAAATAACTAGACAAAGCGAATAGCGTCACTGAATGTGACTCACTCTCTGTTTCCCTCCTGATTTAAACATCTCTGCTGCTATGTCTGTGTCCGTTCCATGTCACAGCTCTGAGAGATATGGCGGAGAATGTGCATTTGAGCCCCAGCGATTATATAATGTGCTCAGAGCACAAAGTCGGATGCAAAATGGATTGCGACTCGTGAGTTTGTCAAAGTCAGAGCTCCACCTGGTCTCACATGATAACTGCCTGCGGCGACTAAGGCAGAGACTGGGAAAGATGTTACATGGCTAAGCTAGATGACCTTCAGCTTGTCTGAATGGAGAATGCAAAGAGGGAGTGCCTCGTCGTCTTGTATAGGGAATATAAAGATTATGAGAAATCTGATGGATGTCTAAAGACAGATGGATAGACAGACAGTGCGTTGTGGAATGACATTGTGCGGAACTCTGATCGTTCCAAAGAGATTTGTCAATCTCGTTCTAGATGTGATGGCCGTCACGTACACACACACACTCGCTTCACCCCACTAACCCCATCACATCAACACTCAACATAATTGTCCAGCTGCTTAATTATTTTACCCACATTACACTACAGCCTTTTCTGTGAACAAATCAATCTCCCTGACATCATCAGAGCGGACGGAGGTGTGTGAACACTAAATGGGATACAGGATCCTGGGGATAATGGCTAGATGGCTGTCTAGCGTAATCAGGGTGGGTGTCGGTCTCATGATTTATACTCTGAATAAATTGATCAGTGTGGCAGGCTGACTGAGCGCTTGGTGCAGGCCTCTAGTCACTACTGTGGGTGCGTGGGTATGGCATTACGGTAATGAGCTTTTTCCATCAAATCAAAGAGGGAGGATCAGAGCCACCTCTAGCCCAGCTTCGCTGTACCTGAACTGGGTCGGGGAGACACATAGGGGGGAGATTGAAGCAGTGGAGGTGGTCTGTGGTTGGTCTATAAACCCAATATGCAACAATTTCAAAGAGTTACAGTTCATATAAAGAAATCAGTCAATTGAAATAAATTCATTAGGCCCTAATATATGTATATACAGTGGGGAGAACAAGTATTTGATACACTGCCAATTTTGCAGGTTTTCCTACTTACAAAGCATGTAGAGGTCTGTTATTTTTATCATAGGTACACTTCAACTGTGAGAGACGGAATCTAAAACAAAAATCCAGAAAATCACATTGTATGATTTTTAAATAATTAATTTTCATTTTATTGCATGACATAAGTATTTGATCACCTGCCAACCAGTAAGAATTCCGGCTCTCACAGACCTGTTAGTTTTTCTTTAAGAAGCCCTCCTGTTCTCCACTCATTACCTGTATTAACTGCACCTGTTTGAACTCGTTACCTGTATAAAAGACACCTGTCCACACACTCAATCAAACAGACTCCAACCTCTCCACAATGGCCAAGACCAGAGAGCTGTGTAAGGACATCAGGGATGAAATTGTAGACCTGCACAAGGCTGGGATGGGCTACAGGACAATAGGCAAGCAGCTTGGTGAGAAGGCAACAACTGTTGGCACAATTATTAGAAAATGGAAGAAGTTCAAGATGACGGTCAATCTCCCTCGGTCTGGGGCACCATGCAAGATCTCACCTCGTGGGGCATCAATGATCATGAGGAAGGTGAGGGATCAGCCCAGAACTACACGGCAGGACCTGGTCAATGACCTGAAGAGAGCTGGGACCACAGTCTCAAAGAAAACCATTAGTAACACACTACGCCGTCATGGATTAAAATCCTGCAGCGCACGCAAGGTCCCCCTGCTCAAGCCAGCGCATGTCCAGGCCCGTCTGAAGTTTGCCAATGACCATCTGGATGATCCAGAGGAGGAATGGGAGAAGGTCATGTGGTCTGATGAGACAAAAATAGAGCTTTTTGGTCTAAACTCCACTCGCCGTGTTTGGAGGAAGAAGAAGGATGAGTACAACCCCAAGAACACCATCCCAACAGTGAAGCATGGAGGTGGAAACATCATTCTTTGGGGATGCTTTTCTGCAAAGGGGACAGGACGACTGCACCGTATTGAGGGGAGGATGGATGGGGCCATGTATCGCGAGATATTGGCCAACAACCTCCTTCCCTCAGTAAGAGCATTGAAGATGGGTCGTGGCTGGGTCTTCCAGCATGACAACGACCCAAAACACACAGCCAGGGCAACTAAGGAGTGGCTCCGTAAGAAGCATCTCAAGGTCCTGGAGTGGCCTAGCCAGTCTCCAGACCTGAACCCAATAGAAAATCTTTGTAGGGAGCTGAAAGTCCGTATTGCCCAGCGACAGCCCCGAAACCTGAAGGATCTGGAGAAGGTCTGTATGAAGGAGTGGGCCAAAATCCCGGCTGCAGTGTGTGAAAACCTGGTCAAGAACTACAGGAAACGTATGATCTCTGTAATTGCAAACAAAGGTTTCTGTACCAAATATTAAGTTCTGCTTTTCTGATGTATCAAATACTTATGTCATGCAATAAAATGCAAATTAATTACTTAAAAATCATTCAATGTGATTTTCTGGATTTTTGTTTTAGATTCCGTCACTCACAGTTGAAGAGTACCTATGATAAAAATTACAGACTTCTACATGCTTTGTAAGTGGGAAAACCAGAAAAATCGGCAGTGTATCAAATACTTGTTCTCCCCACTGTATATATATATACATTTCACATGCCTGGGAATGCAGATATGCATCTGTTGGTCACGATACCTTAACAAAAAAAGGTAGAGGCGTAGATCACTAAACCAGTCAGTATCTGGTGGGACCACCATTTGCCTCATGCAGCGCAATACATCTCCTTCACATAAAACTGATCAGGCTGTTGATTGTGACCTCTGGAATGTTGTCCCACTCCTCTTCAATGGCTGTGCGAAGTTGCTGTATATTGGTGGGAATTGGAACACGCTGTCGTACGCGTCGATCCAGAGCATCCCAAACATGCTCAATGGGTGACATGTCTGGTGAGTATGCAGGCCATGGAAGAACTGGGGCATTTTCATCCGTGAAAAACACACTTCTCCAGCATGCCAGTGGCCATCGAAAATGAGCATTTGCACACTGAAGTCCGTTACGACGCCGAACTGCAGTCAGGTCATGACCCTGCTGAGGACGACGAGGACGCAGATGAGATTCCCTGAAACGGTTTCTGACAGTCTGTGCAGAAATTCTTCGGTTGTGCAAACCCACAGTTTCATCAGCTGTCCGAGTGCCTTGTCTCAGACGATCACGCAGGTGAAGAAGACGGATGTGTAGGTCATGGGCTGGCATGGTTACACGTGGTCTGCGGTTGTGAGGCCAGTTGGATGTACTGCCAAATTCTCTAAAACGGTGTTGGAGGCGGTTTATGGTAGAGAAATTAACATTAAATTCCTTGGCAACAGCTCTGGTGGACATTCCTGCAGTCAGCATGACAACAGCTCTGGTGGACATTCCTGCAGTCAGCATGACAACAGCTCTGGTGGACATTCCTGCAGTCAGCATGACAACAGCTCTGGTGGACATTCCTGCAGTCAGCGTGCCAATTGCACTCTCTCCTCAAAACCAGAGACATCTGTGGCATTGTGTTGTGTGACAAAACTGCACATTTTAGAGTGGCCTTTTATTGTACCCAGCACAAGGTACATCTGTGTAATGATCATGCTGTTTAATAAGCTTGTTGATATGCCACACCTGTCAGGTGGATGGATTATCTTGGCAAAGGGGAAATGGTCACAACATTTGAGAGAAATAAGCTTTTTGTGCGTATGGAACATGTACAGGATCTTTTATTTCAGTTCATGAAACATGGGACCAACACTTTACATGTAGCCTTTATATTTTTGTTCAGTGTAGTTAAAGGTGTGGTGTTTTAGAAAGAGAAAGCTCATGTAGGCAGATACATCTGGGTGAACTGTCTCATTTGTACCGTGTGTGTGTGTTTCAGTGTTTTTTTTTGTATCGTGTGATTTTGTATGTACATCAGGTCTGTCATTGTCTCTGTGACAGAGAGTGTGTCAGTGTTGTGTGTGTGTGTTGTCAAGGGGTTTGTGAAAAACTGCGTGCTGATCCAGCTCAGATGGCGTGAGTGTGACAGCTGTTTGGATTGGGCTTTTTGTCACTGGCAGCTTGCCGTAGTCATTCATCTCCTGGGTGCTTGCTTACTCTCTCTCTTTCTGCCTCTCTCTTTTTCTATTTTTCTCTCTCTCACTCTCTATCTTTCTCACCATACCTCTCTCTTTCTCTTTTACACTTCTCTCTCTCTCTTTCTCTCCCTCTCTCTTTCTTTCTCTCTCATTCTTAATGCACCACGTCTTACAGTCACACATTCAACACATATCCCATCTCCAGGCAACATGCACCCACCCACATTCACCTCATCTCTCTCTGACACCCTTTCGGACCCCATGTAACCCACCTAGAACCCAGTGTCTACCCCCCTCCTAGCTGACTTGGTTCGACCCAAAATGACAGTTATTTCCCAGAACGGACCATTTCATGTTCAACAGGGTTTATCAGTGGTGGTGGTATTAGCGATTCAGTGAGGTCTCTGTCAGAATGTTAACGGCTGATTTGGCCTTAAGCACAGATTTTAATGGGGGTCAAATCACAGATTAGAAGCGTAAGAAGGAGATAGTTCAGAAGTTTGTAATAATCAATCAGACTAGAATATGACTTCCCTTGACCTTGTGATTAGAGAGAAGAGTGTCGTTGTATGATAGTCTGTGGTTTCTGATGATATTAAAATCAATGATATTCAATAACAAAAATACTAAGTGGCCTTATGGATTTTAATATATTGTACAATCCAAAGGGATGAGACAACCCTTACAGAATCTAAAACGTATTGATGTATTTCTGACAGTGCAGAATCTCGGTGATCGCTGACTGTGATTTGTGCATCACCCCAAACTAATCATCCTGACTTTATGCATCGATTTGACCTTTGACCTGAGGGGGGAATAGATAGGTCATGTTGTTTTATGGTTGGTTGTGTTGCAGGGTAAGTTTGTCTTGTGCTGTCGACAGGGAGAATAATACATATATTGAGACAGGTGGCTGATGTTCAACTGCAGCAAAATGTATCTTATTATAGATACTGTAGAGCTTTTCTTGCCACCTAACTCTGTGCAACACACACACACACACACAGAGTATGAGGAATGTCACACTGACGTACTGTTTAACACCACCATTAACAAACAACCATTTTCACATAAATCCCAAGAACAGCCTGCGTGGCACTAAGTCATTAAACAGTCTCCGCCACAGTAGTGACTGATGTATTGGCCATTCCATATAGTAGGCCTACTTCTTTCCACACCAAAGGGGGAGAGAAATATGCTTATTTGTGTGAAATCAGCCAGAAACTGGTCTTTGTCCTTGTATTCTGCCAGATGAACTGATGAATGCTCGACTCATGAGCTGGAGATGGAGGATTGGAATCAGGGGAGGAGAGAGTGAAGGGAGAGGAGGAGGAGGAGGAGGAGGAGGAGGAGGAGGAGGAGGAGGAGGAGGAGGAGGAGGAGAGGGTGAAGGAATCTGAAAAGACAGTGATGAGTGAGGGGAAAGAGAGTAGGGTTGTTATAGAGTCAAGGTGTTGAATTAGTGTTGAATATATTATATTTCCTCAAATCAGTCCAAATTACAGTTTTGATGCATAAGTGGTGTTCACTAGCTACAGTAAGTCAACTGTAAACCGGGTGTGGGGGGCTCATTTGCCATCCATACAGTATTTCTGAGGTGGCTTTCGAAAGGTTGCCCTTTTTCTGTGTCTCCCTGGCGATGATCCCACTTGGGATCTGAACCCTGAAAACCTCTGGTCACGAGCCCAGATATATAATCTATCTCTGTTGGTTGTTTTCTGCTGTGCTCCTCTTTCTGATGACACTGCAGAAACTGAGTTGTTTATAGTAGCGAAGAAGGCAGAACGTCAAAATGACCTAACCGTCGTCAGTGAAACGTTCCGGTTCAGAATACTCTCTCAGAGGGGTGTCATGACTAAACTCCTACTCATATGAAGCTGACAAACCAGCACGGGAGTGATACAGCATGCTACCGCGACACACTACGACAAAGGGGGCTCTTAAGCGTCAAATCAAGATGGCCACGGGACCTAGGGAGCTCTGGGACTGCGCTCGGTGTACCTTGAAGCGTTTAGAGTTTAAGGTTTCTCTAAACGAGATTCTAGGCTCATAGGGTCTCCTCCCTACTCAAACACTGTACAAATATGAATTTTGATATTAAATTCAATAATTATTATTATGTTTAGTTTTTGAGCCTGCGACGCCTGAAGCGTAAGAGTGGTTCATGTTTCACACTGTGGGAGTGGAAGGGGATCATTAAAGAGATTGTTCTCTCTCCTTCGGCAGGGGAACTGGTTTGTGACATTACAGGGGCAACGGGGAAACAGCAGGGCGGCCTGCGCATGCTAACACACACACACACACACACACACACACACACACACACACACACACACACACACACAGAAACGCATACTCACACAAATACACACACACAATATAGGACTCACACACACGACACCCACACACAAACGCATGCACACAGACACACACACACACACACACACACACACACACACACACACACACAGAAAGCCACATACACAGAGAAGGCCACATACAACACATCCCTGCAGTACTGCAGAGCACCAAGGACACACGTGCCTTTAATACACATCATTGTGTGCGTGCCACGCATATGAAAACGCTCTGCATGCAGGGTGCAGTGAACACAAGGAGCATATAAGCTGAATCTTCCCTTTAATGCAGCAAAGTAAAGTCAGGGAAGAGGATGGACAATGCATTAGATAAACCCCAACCCTGGGAAGCCAACACTTTGATGATACCGTGGAAAGAAACTGCTGCAACACTATTGCAGCTAACCAAACACAATGCAGACGACCAACCGTCAACCAACCTCGCATGAACACGCCCTGTCAGCTCACGTAGACTTGCGCACGCGTTAGCGGTCACTGTTGAGCGCGAGCCGTCAGCACTATAATTACATTCTAATGGCAATGCAACAGAGGCTGGCTGCACTTGTCTGTCTCCTGGCATAGAGAGAAAAAGGGAAGATAGAGAGAGAAACGGAAGAGAAGAGAAGGAAAGAGAGGAGAGATCATGAGAGAGAGGAAGAGAAAGAGAGAGAGAGGTTAGAGAGAGGGGTTGGAGAGAGAGAGAGAGAGAGAGAGAGAGAGAGAGAGAGAGAGAGAGAGAGAGAGAGAGAGAGAGAGAGAGAGAGAGAGAGAGAGAGAGAGAGAGAGAGAGAGAGAGAGAGAGAGAGAGAGAGAGAGAGAGAGAGAGAGAGAGAGAGAGAGAGAGAGAGAGAGAGAGAGAGAGAGAGAGAGAGAGAGAGAGAGAGAGAGAGAGAGAGAGAGAGAGAGAGAGAGAGAAGTGCGTGTCAGGCAGCAGCCAAGGCCTGTCTCTACCCCGTCAGTCACCCTGACACCTGGAACCACCCAATCTCCTTTGCCCACAGGGGAGGGAGAGAAATAGAGGGAGGGGTCAAGGAGCATAATGCATATGGAGGGAGGGAGGGTTTGGGGGAGGGTGGGAGGGCAGGAGGGAAGGTTGGACAAGGAGAGAGAGAGAGAGAGAGAGAGAGAGAGACACAAGGGGGGCAGGGAGCATTATATATTGGGAGGGAGGGAGCTAAGAGGAGAGATGGATTATTAGAGAGAGAAATAGGGAGGAAAGAGGTAAAGGCGTAGTAGTGGAAGTGAAGCGAGGGGAGAATAGTTTCATATGAAGGCAAAACACCTCTGTCTCACTGTCTCACTGTCTCACTGTCTCACTGTAGCTGCATGGCATCGGCATACGTTGTGCTCTTCTCTGTTTACTCTACACCTGTCTGTGCTGTTCATCCTGTAAACTGTATCCCCCCTGTTGTATACGTATAGTCCCTCCATGTCCTTCCTCTGCTACCCTGTCTCTTTAGATATCAATACGCCAAATCGATGCTCACCAGAACTACTTTTCTCACTCTTTGGGGGACGAACAACTGGAAACCAAGATTCGGCGCGACAACAAAAGAAAACAGAAAAACAGGGAAACTCTTCCTGATACAAAATAACTCCCTGTCTCAGGCAGGATCTATTTTTTACCACGAAAGCCCAGACACACCTGCTGAGTGCTCAGGCGCCCAGGCTTTATTTCGCCATCCATTATTCATACGCCAGCTCCATTTGAGAACACGTCCCGTCCTTATGAAGATACTTTCTGTCTGCCTCACAAGCAGTTCATGTGCAGTGAAAATGCAGAGCTGTTGTAGATACAGTATGTGAGGAGCAAAGGGAAACACGATGGGATTTTGTTGGCAATGCAGTGCGCGTGGGTGTGGGTAAAATGTTTTAGGGTGAATGCATTGGTGAGGAAGAGGTCTGCAAACGTTGGAACAGTGAAGAAGTAAGCAAGTGCACTGTGCTTACATGCAGACATACACATACATAGACACACGTGCATACACACACACCCACACACACACATGACACAACACTCCAGTCCCCCCTCTCTGTGTTCATTTTTCATCTCTGAGGTTTGGGGGATTAGTTAGATTTTTCGATCTTGCTTTGATGCTGATGCGGCACTACAGTATGCTGTATTCACTGCAAAGCCCTGTTTTAACACCCTCAAGGGGAATCATTCCTCCTCCAGTACTCGTTTGAAGCGCTGCATATGTTTTGCCGAAATGTTCAGATATTTTGCTCACTACGGTCACAGCCACTGTCAAATAAGAGGAAATGGGATCGCTCCAAAACATGGCCTAAGTTCTAAAGATTTCAAAGACATTCTGGAGTAATTTTGAAGGCATTGTTTTAATAGTGCATGTTAAAGAAGAGCTTTAAGCAGGAAGTGTGTTGTGATACCCCAGGATGGATTCCACCATGTTAATGGACATTATACTGGACAGTAATAAAGACAATATCGCACACGCACACACACACACACATACTACACATCCCTGCATCCCTGCAGTACTGCGGAGCACCATACCTTTAACACATGCCTGTGTGTGCCTAACTAGCATATGAAAGTCTTTCTTCCTCACTCTTTCTCTCTTTCTCTTGATCTCTCTTTCTCTTCCTCTCTCTCATGTGTCCATGAAAACACACTCAAAGCGTAGAAAACTCCTCAAGTTCATCAAACTGTCGTCTGTAGAGCTACGAAGACGAAGAACCAAACATAGCACAGAATTCTCTCAGAAAGAAGTGAATCATGTGGTTCAGTTTCGTTAAACTTCTCTCAGAAAGAACCGAATCAAGTGGTTCAGTTTCGTTAAACTTCTCTCAGAAAGAACCGAATCAAGTGGTTCAGTTTCGTTAAACTTCTCTCAGAAAGAATCGAATCAAGTGGTTCAGTTCCGTTAAACTTCTCTCAGAAAGAATCGAATCAAGTGGTTAAGTTCCGTTAAACTTCTCTCAGAAAGAACAGAATCAAACGCTCAAGAGGATATCATTCAACCAACTGATGTGTCTTGCTTTGAGACCGGGGGGAAAGGAAGGCTTGGCCGTGTCATACATCAATCATCATCTGGGGTGATCTAGAATACCAAAGAGCCTCAGCAACTCAGATAAAGATATAAAAAGCTGCCACAATGGAGTTCACGCTTAGTCACTTTCCCTCAGCAATGTAGGCCGACCTATCAAAGTTTTATCAAGAGAACATTAACACTTCTTTGTCTTGCATTTGCACTCCCATAGAAACATATTTTATATTACATCTAAGTTATTATTTTTCTCATACTTACCATGGATTTTGTGTATTTCTATCAGAGGACAGGACATGTTTTATTGACAATTTCTGACAGACTGGCTTGTTTCTTGTTGTGGCTCACACATTGGACATGAGGGAACCAGTAATGTTGTGTAGTGGCTAGAGCGCTGTGATCAGTCTGTCAGTTCCAGAGATGTGTTAGGAGACTGTCTGTTAGTAACACTGGGGCTCTGGGCTCCACTCTGGGACTGTGAGAGGCTTTATCAGGCCTTGGCAATTCAGAGAGAAAGAGAGAGTGAGAGAGAGAGATTGAAGTTTAGAAAGTAAGGAGGAAGGTTAGTGTGGAGAGAGATAAGGTTAGAAAGAGAGGAAGAAGACAAGTGGGAGAAGGACGGGGGACAGTACAAGAAGGAGGTGGGGAGGGAGGGTTCGATCCCAGGCTGGAGACCCATGAGGCGGTGCACAATTGGCCCAGCGTCGTCCAGGTTAGGGGAGGGTTTGGCCTGCCGGGATGTGCTCTAGCGACTCCTTGTGGCGGGCGCATACACACTGACTTCGGTCGCCAGTTGTACAGTGTTTCCTCCGACACATTTGTGCGGCTGGCTTCCGGGTTAAATGAGCATGGTGTCAAGAAGCAGTGCGAATTGGCAGGGTCGTAATTCGGAAGCTCTCAACCTTCGCCTCGCGTACGGGAGTTGCAGCGATGGGACAAGACTGTAACTACCAATTGGATATCACGAAATTGGGGAGAAAAAGGGGTAAAAAGTACAACAAAAACATTTCAATAAAAAAAATTAAGAATAGACAGCATTAGAGAGAAGGTGAGAGAGAAGGGGGAGGGACAGAGTGATGGTCATACAGAGACAGCAAGGAAAGGAGAGAGGAAGAGGGGATGGGCATCAGAGAAAGAGAGAGAACCCCGTAGTCCCACAGTATTATCAGTGTGACACTAAAACAAAGACAGCTGAGTCCCCACTCTCAGCCACTCCATCAAACACTGTGACAGTCCCTGAGTCCCCAACAACACAACAGTAGCTACAGTATGCTGTGGTCCTGTGTACAGTGCAATGCCCATGGCAAGTCACACTTCACAGGCATCCCCATACCCTTTCTAAAAGCCAACACACACACACGCAGGCACTCACACATACACTCAGACACACACACACACCTCAGGCTGCCCCTGTGGAGACAGTCTAGTCCTGTACTTACCCAGCTGCATGACTGTATCCCATGTCTGTGTGTCGCTGTCGGATTCCCCCAAAGTTGTTCTTCGTGTGTCCTCATAATAACTCCTCTGTGTGGTGTTGATGCAGTGTGTCTGTCCTCTTTTGAATACTGAAACTGAAATGCACTGTGGTCATATAGTGTCCGCTGTTCTGTTCTGTGCTTGTGCCGTCTATACCGGACAGCCTCCGCTGACACACAGACAAACTGACAGACTCCTGTTCTTCTGACCCTGCACACACCTCGTATCACCAGAGACACAGAGAGAGGTTCACACAGAGGTCAAACCCTCTACTACGACCCAGCCAGCCAGCCTGGAGAAGAGGTCAAAGGTCAGCCAGCAGGAAGCAGAACCCTCACTCTGCCGTTTTCTCCTCCTTTCTGCAGCGACGACCTTCCTCCAGACTCACCCTCGGGGGAGGAGGGACAGAGAGAGGGAGAAGGGGAGCCCCAGCCCCAGGTCCAACCCCAGCAGCCTGATCCCCAAGCCCAGCCCCAACCTGAACCCCAGCCTCAGCCCAAACCAAAGGGCACAAGCGTGGGGGAAACACAGCAGGAGGTCACCCCCGCAGCCTCCCGCTCACCTAGAGGAGGGGAAGTTGAGCAGGAGGAGGGAGAGAGAGGAGATAAGGCGCAGGAGGAGGAGGAGATAAAGCAGAAAGAGGAGGTGGAGCCGCAGCAGGAGGGAGAGGCGGCAGTAGAGGCTGAGGTGGAGGAAGAGGAGGAGGAAGAGGGGGCAGAGGCCCGGGGGGGAGCGGCGGGGAGGAGGGCCAGCCTGCACCACACAGCTTCCCCCATGAGGGTGCAGCGCAACGGGGCCTGCTCGCACTCTGCCACCTCCGACTACGAGCTCTCGCTCGACCTCAAAAACAAGCAGGTAGGGTGTGGTGGAATGGGGGGAAACGGTGTGATATGGCGGGGGGAGGGGAGCTCGGCTTGGGTTGTACTGTATGTCTTGTGTTCTTTGTGGTTGTTTGTTTAGGTTCTGTCTGAGGTCAAGGCTCTTTGTTTTGTCTGTTGAGGCCGTGGTTGTTTTGGTGTGGCTGTTTTGTGGATTGGCCTCGGCTGGCCTTTGATTGACATTATTTGCCTTAGATGTTGGCTCTGCAGGTGTTCTTAGTGTGTTTTGGGTTGTTGAGTCTAGAGGTCTTCCTCATTAACATGAGTCATCATCATCATCATCGCCATTGTTGTTTTCACCTTCATTGACATAACATGGCTTTTGTCTTTTGAACAGATGTGGAACGGTGACCATTCACTGAGGCGGTGTGTATTTTATTCTCACAGTACCTTTCTGCTGCTGTGTGGCAGCTTGCTGTTTAACGAATGGCTCACACTGTGTGTCTAAGTGTCTGGGAGGTTTTTAAATGGGGAAAAAATGTAGTTGCTTCCCCGCCGACTCTTTCTCTCACTCACACAATCACACATTCTCTTGTATAGATGATGCATCGTCATGGTGACAGAATGAAGTCATATTCTCGATGGTGGTTGTGCTGCATGCATGGACTAAACTCATGTATTCTCTCCTCTTTGTCCTTTGTCTTATGTTGTTTTCACCTTAACATCATACGTTCAGAATTGCCATGTCTAGACTAGAAACCCTACTGTACATGTAGTAAGTGTTCAGGAAATCCTACATGGGTGATGGCCATGCTAACATACAGAGACCCATCTCCATGTTCACAACTCATTTGCATGATGTGTGTGTGTGTACGTGCGCGTGGGCGTCTGTACGTAAACTCTGTGTGTGCGTGTGCTTGCGCGCGCGCATGTGTGTGTGTGTGTATGTGTGTGTGTTGTTCTCATCATCCCATTCATCAGACTCTCATCTGCATATGAGGGGCCTTGACCACTCCATTCCCATCCTGTCCAATGACTTTCAACCAGGTAAGGCAACCTTTCCATTTCCAGCTCTCACACATATCATCAGTCGCACCTCAAGACCAGAGAAAGAGAAAAAAGAGAGAAACCTGTGAACCGTGTCTTTCTCAAGATGTAAAAAAGACTTGCTGAACCATGCCTTCATTTACATTTACATGATACATGTTAGTCATTTAGCAGACACTCTTATCCAGAGTGACTTACAGTTAATCTAAAGATAACCAGATATCACACAGGAGTAAAAATGAGCTTAACAACTCACATAATAAGTTGCATTGACTAACTTTGAGTGATTTTAAATGACTACCTCATCTCTGTACCCCACACATTATCTGTAAGGTCCCTCAATTCAAACACCGATTCAACCACAATGATTCAACCACACCGATTCAACCACAATGACAAGGGAGGTTTTCCAGTGCCTCGGAAAGAAGGGCACCTATTGGTTGATGGGTAAAAATAAAATAAGCAGACATTGAATATCCCTAACTCATTTGCCAGAGAGGAAGGAAATCGCTAAGGGATTTCACCATGAGGCCAATGGTGACTTTAAAACAGTTAATGGCTGTGATAGGAGACAACTGAGAATGGATCAACAACATTGTAGTTACTCCACAATACTAACCTAAATGACAGAGTGAAAAGAAGGAAGCCTGTACAGAATAAAAATATTCCAAAACATGCATCCTGTTTTCAATAAGACACTAAAGCAAAAACATTTGCAATACAAAACATTATGTTTGGGGGAAATCCAACACCACATCACTGAGTACTACTCTTAGAAATAAACTGCACAGGCAAAACCTGGTTCAGTCTGCATTCCAACAGACACTGGGAGACAAATTCACCTTTTAGCACGACAATAACCTGAAACACAAAGCCAAATCTACACTGGAGTTGCTTACCGAGACGACGTTGAATGTTCCTCAGTGGCCTAGTTATAGTTTTTACTTAAATCGTCTTGAAAATCTATGACAAGACTTGAAAATGGCTGTCTAGCGATGATCAACAGCTTGAAGAATTTAAAAAATAATAATAATGTGAAAAATATTGTACAATCCAAGTGTGTAGATCTCTTAGAGACTTAACCAGAAAGACTCACAGCTGTAATCGCTGCCAAAGGTGATTCAAACATGTATTAGATGTTTCCCCTACTCTCCCTTATCCTCACCCGTTTCACCCCAACTCTCCCTCATCCTCACCCCTGTTTCACCCCTACTCTCCCTTATCCTCACCCCTGTTTCACCCCTACTCTCCCTCATCCTCACCCCTGTTTCACCCCTGTTTCACCCCTACTCTCCCTCATCCTCACCCCTGTTTCACCCCTACTCTCCCTTATCCTCACCCCTGTTTCACCCCAACTCTCCCTCATCCTCACCCCTGTTTCACCCCAACTCTCCCTCATCCTCACCCCTGTTTCACCCCAACTCTCCCTCATCCTCACCCCTCTTTCACCCCTACTCTCCCTTATCCTCACCCCTGTTTCACCCCAACTCTCCCTCATCCTCACCCCTGTTTCACCCCTACTCTCCCTCATCCTCACCCCTGTTTCACCCCTACTCTCCCTCATCTTCACCCCTGTTTCACCCCTACTCTCCCTCATCCTCACCCCGGTTTCACCCCTACTCTCCCTCGTCCTCACCCCTGTTTCACCCCTACTCTCCCTCATCCTCACCCAGGTTTCACCCCTAATATCCTTCATCCTCACCCTTATTTCATCCCTCACTCTTTTAATCTCTCTTGTAAAGATTATCTCCTTCACTTTCTCCCTCTCTTTCTCCGTGTCAGCATTGCTTCACATGTCTGATGTGTTAGATTGATCTTCTGTCCAGAGAGAGGAACCCCAGATGAGGTTTCATTCCACAGCCTACGGGTGAAGGAGTAGGGCCTGCCACAGATTAGCATCAGAGTGATGCCATCACAAGGACGATACCTTGATTACTTCAGCAACAGCCCCTAAGGCTGTTTATACAGTATGTGAAAAATGCCATAGTATATTTCTCAGTCTATATTCAACATTAACGTTTTTCAGAGCCAAGATTTTGGTATTTGGCTATGTAAGTATTGTATATTAGTACAGTCATAGTTAATCATGACCAGGACAAAAGTAGTGTTCACAATAGGCTTTTGATGTACTCTGATATGAGTATTCCTGTTATTAGAATCGCCTTGCTCAAGTTTAAGCATAACCACCAGGTGATTTTATACAAAATATATTCACACAGCATAGCCTGTTCTGTACTGTAGGTGGTTTCGGAGGTAGAGAGCTCATTGCAAGTAAATAGCGTGGGTCCGATCAGTCCTCTACAATAACCTTTGGTCTAATAGCATTAGTTGTACAAGTGTCCCAGTTGATAGGCTGGTTGATGAAGGCTCTCTCCTCTAAGTCCCATTTGTCGAATTCCCACTATTTTGTCTCTGGGCCCATAATTGCCTTTTTGTGCTGCAGATTCCTTCTTGAGAAAGCATTGGGTTTGAGCCCCATTAATCAAACTCCATTTATCTCTGTAATGTTTCTCAGCGGCGGGGTGAGGGATGTTATCAGGCTGCCTGTGTTCCCTCATAATCACACTCCAAACCTCCACCAGAGAGAGGGGATATTTATGAGCAATACAATCTCACAACGCCATTATGGAAATGCGAGCTAAGTAATCCGCATCAACCCAACTTTTCGAGGCAGATTTTTTTTATTGAGGGGGAGAGGCGCTCCTTGTCTGAAAGTTCAGTATGTTTACCCGAGCGTCTTTAAACTGATGATGCTTAAAAAATGGGTGGATTAACACATTTTACGACACCGTCGGCTGGGTATGCTGAGAGCAGTGAAAACTGATCGTATCCCGTCTTCAATACTCTACACCCTGACGGGTTTGCGGTCTAGAGATTAAATGTTTTGAATCCTGTCAAGTTCATTTTGTATCTTCTGACAGCTTTTTGCGTTCGGTTGAACTGTCACTATTTATGCCTTTTGAGAAGTGAACGTAGAATCTCCAAATGCTTTCTCACAAGAAAGGTAAATAGATGATGCTCAATAAGTCAACTGCTTACTCGACCTCAGTGGTGGCTGCTGAGGGGAGGACAGCTCATAATAATACCATTCCATATATTCTGCTCCAGCCATTACCACGAGCCCGTCCTCCCCAATTAAGGTGCCACCAACCTCCTGTGCTTGACCTACTGTAGGTTATCGTCTGACTCTCTTAAGTTGTGTGCACCAAATGCATCTCCGTTCCTGATAAACAATAAGAGCTGTTCTGATTGGTGCTCTATAATTAGCTGTAGTCCTTTTTATGTTACAAAGCACAGTATAATGCCATAATCATGAAAACTGACTTGACATGAATTAGTTTATAATTAAGAGGTAGCATTAGTCGTCACCTCTCAACTATGTGTTTACTGCATGCAAATGTAATCATCTGCTATTTAAACTCTCTGCCAGAGCTCAATTTGGGGGTGACTAAGGTAAACGTCAATGAATACAATGAACAAACAAATTCAACTGAGGATAACTTTTTCTGAACTCAAAATTCCTCATAATCCCTGAAGTGTGTTTGGCTCAGAATTGACTTCAGGCTGAGTGTGTGTGTGCTCGTTCATTTTGTTGTCCACCTGTATTGTGACATTTGGTGAGATGAACTGAGTGGGTTTGCGTGACAGACTATGAATGCCAGCTCGTCCTTGGAGACTATTCACCCAGATGAATGCAGCCAGGGAGAAGGCCAAGAGATACCATCCATAGCACATTTCATTGAATAGCCAGATCTGATAAGCCAGAACAAAAAAATAGCACATAAAAAAACAGTTTGTTCGCCATAGACAGTCTGACCTTTAATATTGGAAACTATTTTCGTAAACAAATACCCCCCCCACCCCCCCTTCCCGGAAACACACTCTGAATGCACTATTTCTACAAGCCTTAGGGTATTAATATTTCAGTGGCAAAGAGGCAGAGTCCCATCTCTCATACCCAGACTGGTCTTGCTTCAATCCATCAGCAGCACCTCCATATGCTCGTAATGGAGGTGTCTGAATTCTATCTGCCCTTAAAACTCCACGGCTCTCACCCTTTGACCCTCTAGTGTATAACGTTTGGTTATCAAACCATATTATAACCCCAAACGTCCATTTCCCTCATGTTCGATCAGTGTCATCTCAGCTTTTTAGAAATACTTGTTTCTTCTCAAAACCTGTAACCTTTCTTTCTGTATGAAATTCACACAAACTTGACATTTATGAAATTCCCCCCCCCCGGGGGATCAATAAAGTACCTATCGATTTTAAAATTTACTGTGTGTACTCTTTGATTCCACAATTTTGGGATGTCTTCATACCTGGAAAGGTTTTTAAAAGCTAGCCTTTTCACCATATAACCCTTAATGTTCATCCCATCATCTCATTATCTCACACCCCCATCTCTCCATCTCCCCTCCCATGTCCGAGCTCCTGCCTTGGTACCGTTTTGTTGGGATGTACCGTTTTGTCAGGATATTTTTCCCAACATCGGTTCAGGTCGGCGCTGATCTGCCTGTCATACCCGATTTGGTTTTCTGGGCTCTCCAACCCTGTTCCTGGAGAGCTACCCTCCTCTAGGTTTTCTGCCGCAGGGCTCTCCAACCCTGTTCCTGGAGAGCTACCCTCCTCTAGGTTTTCTGCCGCAAGGCTCGCCAACCCTGTTCCTGGAGAGCTACCCTCCTGTAGGTTTTTACTCCAAACCCAGTTGTAACCAACCTGATTCAGCTCATCAACCAGCTAATTATTAGAATCAGGTGCGCTAGATGAGGGTTGGAGTGAAAACCTACCGGACGGTAGCCCTCCAGGAACAGGGTTGGAGACCCTGCTCTACCATATCTCAATTGCTCCTCAGTCTCCCTCTCTTAGTTCCACTACCCACCTTCCCCCTCCATCCCACCATCTCTCTCTCCTGCTCACCCAGGCTCTCAGTGTCTAATGGAGATGGCAGAGTGTATCAGAGAGATACAGGCTCAGATAAAGCTATGACGTGACCTAAATTCTTTATTCAGAAGGCAAAACAAACAAGCCAAACTGCCGCCGTTAATCAAACACAGCCCCCTCCCAGCTCCCGGCTCAGATCCAAGGCTACCTCTGCCTCAGACATTATTTCTGTAGTTTGTTTTGACGAGTGACTCCTTTCTGAGGGATGGATCGCGGTTATTACCTTAACTCTGTTTTTTTAAGCCTACCCGTTCTGTCCAGGCGAAGTCAGCAGAGTGACGAAGCTGATTTTGTCATATTGAGTGTGTACTCAAAGTTCTGTCTGTCGGAACATTCCAGATAGATAAAAAGTGATGAATATTCAAGGCAAGGTCCCAGTCTGCGGGAAGGAGAATACGATGTTCTCAATGTGAGATGCCGCAGAGAGACTATAGACTATAGCTAAAAGTGTCAGCTCATTCAGAACAACCTTAATATTCTCCCAACATCTCTTCCCTTTCTCACAGAGGCCTCTCTGCAGTGCAGTGTAAAATGAAGCATTTAAGATGGATTTCTCAGTGTCATTTCAGTTTTCTAAAGAGCCTTTCTAAGGGATGGAGTTCTCCAAATGACAATGGGGCGAGATTGCATCATGCTGCAGCCACCCCACTTATCGTAAATTGCAAAGCCTAGTGGGCGTTA
Organism: Thymallus thymallus; assembly: GCA_023634145.1. NCBI lineage: Eukaryota > Metazoa > Chordata > Actinopteri > Salmoniformes > Salmonidae > Thymallus > Thymallus thymallus. Next base: position 8,777,607 of record CM042421.1, read on the forward strand.
CTGCCTGGCTATCTGTTCTTCCCCACAGAAGTCCATAGGAGGCAGATGACTTTGCTTGGGACTGCAGAGGGACGTTGATCCCCTTGTGGCCCCGCAATCCCTTCTAAAACCATTCACCCAATTTCCTTTGAGCCACAGGGGGGATATTTGATGTGAACAGATTTAATCCTGGTGTCCATATCTGTTCCGGATCCTGTCCTCAACTGAGCACACTCATATGTCAGGAAACCTAGTGGCAAGATGGAGAATAGCACCACATTCTCATTCTCAGAGAACATTGGAGAGAGCAACCCATAGGGATAATGTAAACTGAAGAGGGTATAATTGACATATCCATAGGCCAGAGATTGCCACAGCCATCAAATGCAAAGAAACAAAAAAAATATATAGAATTCTCAGATCTCTGAGGTTCAGCCTCTGATTGTTCTGTGAAGAGAGTGGGGAAAGGTTCCATGCAATTTTTTTTTATCCCTTCCAAAATCAAATCTATCTTTATCTCAGTAATTTATTTCCAGGCCCAATTAATAGCTTTCCGATGATTCAGTGTAGAAGAGAGAGTAGAGTGCATCTCCATTGCACCCACAGATAGTGGTTCTGATTAACTGAAGGGAATGAACGGTTTGGCCACACAGATATGACGCAGATAGTAACACATTTTTCTCCCTCTCATGAATATGCCTTTTTTCTGCCAAGATAATTTACTATCAGCATCTCTTGCTGAAGACCCTGGCCGTGACCACACTCTATTATACTGTATAATACCATGCTGCTGAAGACCGTATCCGTGACCAGGGGGAGTTGTTCCATTTAACATATGCGTATAATACACATTTGTACCTGTGACATAGGACAAATATAAGCACCCACTAATATTATTTATATATATATATATATATATACAGTATATATATATACAGTGGGGAGAACAAGTATTTGATACACTGCCGATTTTGCAGGTTTTCCTACTTACAAAGCATGTAGAGGTCTGTAATTTTTATCATAGGTACACTTCAACTGTGAGAGACGGAATCTAAAACAAAAATCCAGAAAATCACATTGTATGATTTTTAAATAATTAATTTGCATTTTATTGCATGACATAAGTATTTGATCACCTACCAACCAGTAAGAATTCCGTCTCTTACAGACCTGTTAGTTTTTCTTTAAGAAGCCCTCCTGTTCTCCACTCATTACCTGTATTAACTGCACCTGTTTGAACTTGTTACCTGTATAAAAGACACCTCTCCACACACTCAATCAAACAGACTCCAACCTCTCCACAATGGCCAAGACCAGAGAGCTGTGTAAGGACATCAGGGATAAAATTGTAGACCTGCACAAGGCTGGGATGGGCTACAGGACAATAGGCAAGCAGCTTGGTGAGAAGGCAACAACTGTTGGCGCAATTATTAGAAAATGGAAGAAGTTCAAGATGACGGTCAATCTCCCTCGGTCTGGGGCACCATGCAAGATCTCACCTCATGGGGCATCAATGATCATGAGGAAGGTGAGGGATCAGCCCAGAACTACACGGCAGGACCTGGTCAATGACCTGAAGAGAGCTGGGACCACAGTCTCAAAGAAAACCATTAGTAACACACTACGCCGTCATGGATTAAAATCCTGCAGCGCACGCAAGGTCCCCCTACTCAAGCCAGCGCATGTCCAGGCCCGTCTGAAGTTTTCCAATGACCATCTGGATGATCCAGAGAAGGAATGGGAGAAGGTCATGTGGTCTGATGAGACAAAAATAGAGCTTTTTGGTCTAAACTCAACTCGCCGTGTTTGGAGGAAAAAGAAGGATGAGTACAACCCCAAGAACACCATCCCAACCGTGAAGCATGGAGGTGGATGGGGCAAAGGGGACAGGACAACTGCACCGTATTGAGGGGAGGATGGATGGGGCCATGTATTGCGAGATCTAGGCCAACAACCTCCTTCCCTCAGTAAGAGCATTGAAGATGGGTCGTGGCTGGGTCTTCCAGCATGACAACGACCTGAAACACACAGCCAGGGCAACTAAGGAGTGGCTCCGTAAGAGGCATCTCAAGGTCCTGGAGTGGCCTAGCCAGTCTCCAGACCTGAACCCAATAGAAAATCTTTGGAGGGAGCTGAAAGTCCGTATTGCCCAGCGACAGCCCCGAAACCTGAAGGATCTGAATGGAGGAGTGGGCCAAAATCCCTGCTGCAGTGTGTGCAAACCTGGTCAAGAACTACAGGAAACGTATGATCTCTGTAATTGCAAACAAAGGTTTCTGTAACAAATATTAAGTTCTGCTTTTCTGATGTATCAAATACTTATGTCATGCAATAAAATGCAAATTAATTATTTAAAAATCATACAATGTGATTTTCTGGATTTTTGTTTTAGATTCCGTCTCTCACAGTTGAAGAGTACCTATGATAAAAATTACAGACTTCTACATGCTTTGTAAGTAGGAAAACCTGCAAAATCAGCAGTGTATCAAATACTTGTTCTCCCCACTGTATATATATATATGTATGTGCTCCCAACCTTAAACAGACACAAGTATTCATACAGACTCCTTTCGTTTGGTCATTTTTGTCATTTCATCTCTCTCTCTCTTTACCTCTCTCTATATCTCTCTCTTTCTTTACCTCTCTCTTTACCTCTCTCTCTTTACCTCTCTCTCTTTACATCTCTCTCTCTTTACCTCTCTCTCTCTCTCTCTCTCTCTCTCTCTCTCTCTCTCTCTCTCTCTCTCTCTCTCTCTCTCTCTCTACCTCTCTGTCTCATTACCTCTCTCTCGCTCTCTCTCTCTTTTACCTCTCTCTCTTCTCTCTCTCTCTCTCTCTCTCTCTCTCTCTCTCTCTCTCTCTCTCTCTCTCTCTCTCTCTCTCTCTCTCTCTCTCTCTCTCTCTCTACCTCTCTGTCTCATTACCTCTCTCTCGCTCTCTCTCTCTACCTCTCTGTCTCATTACCTCTCTCTCGCTCTCTCTCTCTTTACCTCTCTCTCGCTCTCTCTCTCTTTACCTCTCTCTCTCTCTTTACCTCTCTCTCTCTCTCTCTCTCTCTCTCTCTTTACCTCTCTCTCTTTACCTCCCTCTCTCTCTTTACCTCTCTCTCTCTCTTTACCTCTCTCTCTCTCTCTCTCTCTCTCTCTCTCTCTCTCTCTCTCTCTCTCTCTCTCTCTCTCTCTCTCTCTCTCTCTCTCTTTACCTCTCTCTCTCTCTCTTTACCTCCCTCTCGCTCTTGACCTACCTCTCTCTTTCAGCTCTGATATTTATCTTCTTGGCACCATGGAGCTGGAAAGGGAGAATACTGAAAGTGTAAAAACGTTGTTAATGATAAGGCAGCCTCTCTCTCCATGCGGATTGATCCTGCTGTATACTAAAAGGATTATGGGTGTCGTAGGTGCCACGTGTGCGGCGTCTTGTCACCCACCATTACTTTTCTTTGCTCTGAGTAAATGTTCAGGCGTCCAATATCTTTCCTCACCAGAGACTTTTTTCGTGTTGAGGTGTGTTAAAATGTCCGTCCCGTTTTTGTGACCCTGACGTTTGAATCTACATGTTCAGGTTCATGTCCATTTGCGTTAGATCCTATCGATGTCATTGTGTTTCAATGGTCGTCATGGTCACCTCTTGTCATTTGGAGTAACTGCAGCATTATTTGAGTGGAACATAAAGGAGCATCTTTCATACAGCATCTCATTCATTAGTCCATTGTATTTTTGGCCATTCAAAGAAGAGGTATTCAGTGGATGTCTTTGTGAATGTGGATGCTGGTGTGTAGCGACAGCATCTTGTTTATCTTGAGGGAGATCCAAGTGCCAAGTGGTATTATGTATGTGCTTTGTATTTGTGTTGTCTCCCTGCTTTTATCTCCTTTGCCTACAGCCAAATCCTCTCTTCATGTCATAGCATGTTTTGTTTCCCAACTGCCTTGTACTGTCAACTGCTGCATGTAGTGTTCAAATATCCAAGTTTCACTCATACCTCTCCTGTCTCCCTCTCCTCTGTGTTTTCCAGATCGAAATGTTAGAGCACAAATACGGCGGCCACCTCATCTCCCGCCGCGCCGCCACCAAGATCCAGACCGCCTTCCGTCAGTACCAGCTCGGTAAGAACTTTGAGAAGATCCGTAACTCCCTGCTGGAGAGTCGCCTGCCGCGGCGCATCTCCATGCGCAAGGTGCGCGTGCAGAACGCTGAGGGCTTCTCCGCCGAGCGGGCGCTGGCCGAAGGCTGCAGCCTGGCGGGTATCCCCCTGGTGCGCTCGCCATCACTGCCCGCCACAGTGGGTGGCACCCTGACCGACCTGGAGGACTCATTCACAGAGCAGGTGCAGTCGCTGGCCAAGTCCATCGACGACGCACTCAGCAACTGGAGCCTGAAGACCATGTGCTCCCTTCAGGAAGGAGGGGCCTACCAGTTCAGTGCCGAGTCCTTCAGTGCGGCCGGGGCCAGGGGAGGAGGAGAGGTGGGAGGAGGAGGGTTGGACCAGGCTTTTCTCCAGAGCATGTCGGGTGGGGAGAATCCAGGCGACCTGCCCCGCAGCGCCAGCAAGCTGCTGATGGCCTTCCGCGACGTAACCGTTCAGATCGACAATCAGAACTTCCGCATGTCCTCCTCTGTCATGGAGTCATCGGCCTCTGTCTCCATGGGCAACTGCGTCCAGCAGCAGCAGGGGGGTGCAGCCACCACCCCCACCACGCCCACCGCTCCCCCGCCCTCACCCCCTAAAAAAACATCCCCTCCACCCCCTGAAGAGGTCCCCGCCGAACCCACAGACCCTCCTGTCCCTCCCCATGAGCCCCCTCCGCCCCCGGAACCAGTGATAGAAGGAGACGGGCAGGACGCCGACTTCCCTGCACCCCCGCCCAGTGAAGAGGAGCTTGAGGAGGAGGAGGAGGAGGAGGAGGAGGAGGTTCAGCAACCCCCCTTGACCCCCCTGGACAAACTAGCCAATCCCCAGACCCCAGAGGTGGTTGTCCAGCCCGTCCAGCCACCACAACCCCAGGATGGTGCACCCTCAGTGGGATCCCCATCCACTGAGGCCCTGGAGGCCAGGCGGAGCGGCTCGGAGACGGCTGAAACCAGTTCAGAGCAGATAAGCAGCAGCAACAGCACGTCCACAGAGGCGCGCTCGGCATCGGAGGCCTCGTCCAAGGAGGCCCTGCAGGCCATGATCCTCAGCCTGCCGCGCTACCACTGCGAGAACCCGGCCAGCTGCAAGTCCCCCACGCTCTCCACCGACGTCATGCGCAAGCGCCTCTACCGCATCGGCCTCAACCTCTTCAATGTGTGAGTACCCAACCATAACCTCCTCACCCGGACTGGGTTGCTGAAAGCAATATCGTGGATATTAGGTGATGATGCTATTGCTTACATCTACCCAGTGATCGGTGAACTGAAAAAAAAAGCATACATGGACAAACAATACTCTTACACGTCAAACACACACACACACATAGGTGGGGGTTTATAATCATGAATCTCACCATGACAGCACTTCATTACAAGGAGGCTTAAATAAAGAGAGAGAAAAAGAGGTTCTTCAATTTAAAAAGTATTTTCTGTCATTTTCTCAATGATTTTCACTGCTCTCAGCTTGCATTTCTCTCTTTCTCTGTCTATCTCTCTGCTTCTCTCTCCCTTTCTCTCTCTTCCTCTCTCTTTCTGATCATTCTCTATTTACATCTCTCTCACTGAACATATCTTTCTCTATTTACACCGTCTCTCTCTCTCCTCCCTTTTTCTCCCCCCTCTCTATCCCTCCCTGCAGCGGTGGTTAACCGCCTCTGTTCTGCAGAGTGCTTGTCACCTTCTGTTTGTCTTTGCGTCCAGAAATAGCTTCTCTCTTTTATTTGCGTCTGGCTCCGCCCCCCTGTACGGTCCATATCCACATAAACCAAGAGAAGTGTGGAGAGGGAGAGACTGTATGCCATGATCCCCAGATTTGAATAGCACAGATGTAGTCCTTAAAGGATGTCTCTATATTGTCCTCTCATAGTTGTTTTTAGCACGGAGCATCTGTGAACCACAGAGAACGAGAGGGCGAGAGAATGGTAGAGAGAGGGTGAGGGAGGAGGTGGTGGGGAGAGGAGGATGAGGAGATTGGGAGAGAGCTGCAGAGATGGATAGACAGAACGTGAGAGAAAAAGTGAGAAGAACAGACAGTGTTTTCTCTCTACCTCCACGTGAGAGCTCACATGCTGCAGCATCATCACAGCAGACACACACACACACACACGCACGCACACACACACAAATACACCCACACATACACAAATATACATAAATACACATATACGTACACACACACACACTCACACTAAGTGCGGGTGTCTTTGTAAAAAAACCCATGTGAGATCAGAAGGCTAAAAGAGCTGGACCGGCACTTTCTCTGCTGTGACATGAAATATGTCTAGGGCTCCTCTCCTTTACACTGTATCTCCCAGGGAGAGGGACAAAGAACGAGAGAGAGAATGAGAGAGGGAGAAAGAGAGAATGATAGAGGGAGAAAGAGAGAATGATAAAGGGAGAAAGAGAGAATGATAGAGGGAGAAAGAAAGAGGGAGAATGAGAGATGACAGATGACAGACTGTGGGAGAGAATGAAAAGAGTGAAATTAAAATAGTGATAGAATGAGAATGACATAAATAAAGAATGAAACACTGTGTGTACGGATTGTGATCAAAAGACAGGGAGGGAGAAAGAGGTACATTTTCAAATAATCTTTCCTAGATTCCTCACATCCTCTGGTCTCTCCTTCTCAAAACGCTTTAGAGAGAGGGAGAGGGAAAGGGGGGAGAGAGAGAGAGAGACAGAGAGAGAATTTGCAAGGTTGTTCAGTTTACTCATCTGAAAGGACCTAGTTTATGATTCATGTTATTTATATGACATTTCTGAAGGATGTTTAAAGCGATTTCACGTCCATAGATCTTATGAATATTCTATATTCCGCCAACTGATATATTTTGAAAGATTATCCTAGGCATACATTTAAAGCACATTAATTAATTAAATATATGCATGCAATCATGCATATATTTATTCATTATGATTACTCATAAAATTGCATTTTCAGTATTTTGCACCTCCTACTGTTATTATATAATACTGAATACAAAGAGATTACATAAGATAAGCACGCTTGAGAACTGTGACCAAACATCTCTCTTTTGAATCAGTGTCCAAATCCTCCTGTGGTATCAAAGCTGTGCTAACACAATTCAAGTGTGTGAATTATCATACATGTAATATATGATAATATTGAAGTTCTTGCAGGATATGTCCATATAACACCATCTCTCCATCCCCATCTTCATGAGACTGAAGTCATTTGCAAGTTTGAGATTCACAATTACTACTGGTGTTATAGGGTGGTGTGCAGAGGAATTCAGGATCTGTGCCTGAGTAAAAGGATCCCCTCCTATCATATGATTTTAATCCAGCAGGACTGAACACTTCACTCTGCATTCAACTCAGCAACCATGCCCACTCCTTAGCTCAGCCCACTCCTTAGCTCAGCCCACTCCTCAGCTCAGCCCACTCCTCAGCTCAGCCCACTCCTTAGCTCAGCCCACTCCTTAGCTCAGCCCACTCCTCAGCTCAGCCCACTCCTTAACTCAGCCCACTCCTCAGCTCAGCCCACTCCTTAGCTCAGCCCACTCCTTAGCTCAGCCCACTCCTTAGCTCAGCCCACTCCTCAGCTCAGCCCACTCCTTAGCTCAGCCCACTCCTCAGCTCAGCCCACTCCTTAGCTCAGCCCACTCCTTAGCTCAGCCCACTCCTTAGCTCAGCCCACTCCTTAGCTCAGCCCACTCCTTAGCTCAGCCCACTCCTTAACTCAGCCCACTCCTCAGCTCAGCCCACTCCTTAACTCAGCCCACTCCTCAGCCCAGCCCACTCCTCAGCCCCACCTCCCAAGCAGCAGAAGATATATTTTCCATTTAAATTCTGCTTCTTTTACCTATTGACTGCTCAGTCCATTTTAGAATTCAATTCCCATTCACTCTTTCTAGTGAGAAGTGACTAAGTCAAGCCCAGATAAGGACTCCCAAGACAAGCACCAGATAGATGCATGATGGGTACACAGCAGGGGGCTGCTGGAGGGGGAGCAGTGGGGGGGGGGGACAAACAGCAGACCTGGAAATATCTCTGAAAAGAGAAGACTCCTTGACATGCAATTAACCTCCTACCATGGGAGTATCCTCAAGGGCCCGGGCTACCCCTCTTTGAAGAAAATGGTTCGGGCTATTCTCCATCTGTAGATATTAAGAGAGAGGAAGGCCACTGACTGCCTAGATGGAACCAATCAGTCGGAGTACAAAAGGGGTGGATCCTAAGAATAACAATAATGCATTCCTCATTAGCAATTCCGTTGCAAGTCGAGGATGTAATTAAAAGTTCCAGACCACTGAGGGAATTCGGGCCATGGGAAATGTCCTGAAAAGTTTTGAGAACATTGGGTTGAAGCAGCATATTTTCCCCCTCCCTCACTCCTTTTTACCCTTCGCTAGTGCAATTTTTTCCCCACATCCAAAATATCAGAAGTATCCAACATACTGGATGTTCCTAACTCCTAACTAGTAATGTATGTTCGTTGGGCTGGAAGTAATGGTGCAGTGTGGTGGAATGAATGGCAGGCGAGGGGTCCTCGGAGCTTAGTGCTGAGTCACCGGGGACTCCATGTGCATATGCCTGCTCAAAAATGCAGAAATCATCGCAGTGTCTGACAGAGCTCAGCTAACACTCTTTCTCAAAAAAGTGTTATGTCTAGGGTTGCAAAAAGTCCGGGAACTTTCAATAAATTCCCGAACGCATGGTTGGAGGGTTCCCAAAATCAGGAGGGTATAAGCAGGAAATCCGGAATCCTCCTACTAGGATTTAACCCTAGTTACTCAATACTCAAATGCAGAGGAATGTTTTGTTGAGCTAATTCAGCTAACCTGGCTAGTAGTATCTCATGTATTATGCTAAAGAAATTGGGCTTACCTGGCTAATATCATGGCTATGTATAGACTATCTTAGGAAGAGCGAACCTGGCTAATATCCTGTTTATATACTGTACACTAGCGAGCTGTGAATCGACAGCAGTAGCTCAGAAATAGATTTGGATTTCAACGATTCCGTAACCTTTTCATTGTGCGATTGCCAACCGGCATTGGTGACAGAGCGAGTATGGGTTTCTACTTCTGCCAGCCTTCTTTTACATTTGACATTTGTTTGTCAATAAAGGCAGCAAATACTCCACTCATATGGTAGACAGCTCATATGGTAGACAGCTCATATGGTAGACAGCTCATATGGTAGACAGCTCATATGGTAAATAGCTCATATGGTAGACAGCTCATATGGTAGACAGCTCATATGGTAGACAGCTCATATGGTAGACAGCTCATATGGTAGATAGCTCATATGGTAGACAGCTCATATGGTAGACAGCTCATATGGTAGACAGCTCATATGGTAAATAGCTCATATGGTAGACAGCACATATGGTAAATAGCTCATATGGTAGACAGCTCATATGGTAGACAGCTCATATGGTAGACAGCTCATATGGTAGACAGCTCATATGGTAGACAGCTCATATGGTAGACAGCTCATATGGTAGACAGCTCATATGGTAGACAGCTTAAAAAGTGCTCTATTATGACGATTGTGTTTTTGAAAAGCCACGATTGTGGCACTTCAAGATTTTTCTCTTTGACTTTGAGGAAGGTTTTCTCACAGTGACAAATCCAAACCTCGTAATATCCACGCTCCTTCACCGCCCAACCCTTTCCACTGCTGATCACTCAACTTGAAAGATAAAAACCGTAAGGCATGCTGACAGAGAGGGAGGGGAATTTAGGGTGAGAGAGAGAGAGAGAAAAAAAAGAAGAAATCAGGTTTATTAGTTCCAGCAGTTTCATATCCTCCCTCTAATTCCTGAGCTGTGCCCCTCTTGCATCCTAAGCAGGCCCTGGTGTGCTCTGGGCTAAGACAGCCTCTCCCTGCTCCCTGCACCCCTCCCTCTCCCCCCTCTTTCTGTCTCCCCATCTAAAAGGGGAGACATTTCAACATTTGGCATAGTGAGCAGAACGGGGGGCGGGGGGTTTATGGGTGAGGAAGGAGGAGTGGAAAGGAGAGTTTAAGGGGGATTTTGGGTGGGCGAGGTGAGTCACATAACAGATCATTAAGAGAGGTGGTGAAGGGAGCCTGTCTCTTATCCCCTTAATGAGAGAGAGAGAGAGAGAGAGAGGGAGAGGGAGAGGGAGGGAGAGAGGGGGAGAGAGAGAGAGAGAGAGAGAGGGGGAGAGAGAGAGAAGGAGGCTGGAGAAAGAGAGGGGTGAGAGAGAGAGAGAGAGAGAGAGAGAGAGAGATAGAGAGAGAGAGAGAGAGAGAGAGAGAGAGAGGGGGGGGGGGGGGAAGGAAAGAGAGTGAGACAGGGGGGGGCGGATAGAGAAAGAGAGGACACGTCAAGGACATTGCTACTACTGGGGCACTGTGTAACATCATTAAACAGATGAACTAAAGGATACGGTTTCCTGCTGAGAGAAAGGAGATTTCTCTAAGGAACCGATCTAAGATTCTCTCTGTCATATGTCCATAATGTTGTCTCTGTTGTCTTAATGGATTCTCTCTGTCATATGTCCTTAATGTTGTCTCTGTTGTCTTAATGGATTCTCTCTGTCATATGTCCATAATGTTGTCTCTGTTGTCTTAATGGATTCTCTCTGTCATATGTCCTTAATGTTGTCTCTGTTGTCTTAATGGATTCTCTCTGTCATATGTCCTTAATGTTGTCTCTGTTGTCTTAATGGATTCTCTCTGTCATATGTCCTTAATGTTGTCTCTGTTGTCTTAATGGATTCTCTCTGTCATATGTCCTTAATGTTGTCTCTGTTGTCTTAATGGATTCTCTCTGTCATATGTCCTTAATGTTGTCTCTGTTGTCTTAATGGATTCTCTCTGTCATGTCCATAATGTTGTCTCTGTTGTCTTAATGGATTCTCTCTGTCATATGTCCTTAATGTTGTCTCTGTTGTCTTAATGGATTCTCTCTGTCATGTCCATAATGTTGTCTCTGTTGTCTTAATGGGTTCTCACTACTTTCTATGTATAGATCCTGTCTCCTTATGCTCTGCTGCACTAAATAAAATGTGTGTGTGTGTGTGTGTGTGTGTCAGGTGGGGCTGTCTGCATGGGTAGACTCTTTTCTCTCACGCTCGGAAATGGACATGCCTCAGTGGCTAATGAATAAAAGATGCGAGGAGAGTTGAGTGTGAGAGTGTGAGAGTGTGGGTGTGTGTTGTTGTGTGTGTGTGTGTGTGTGTGTGTGTGTGTGTGTGTGTGTGTGTGTGTGTGTGTGTGTGTGTGTGTGTGTGTGTGTGTGTGTGTGTGTGTGTGTGTGTGTGTGTGTGTGTGTGTTTTTGTCCAGGCATGTGGGAACGTAGTAGTTGATGTGTGGGTTTATTGCGTGTTTGTGTGGTTTGTGTGGCGCTGTATATGTGTCTGTCTGGAAGGAATATAAGGACATCTTAGGGCAGAAATCAGCTAACACTCCACAAACAATTCAAAATTTCCCTCTCCAACTTATCTTGGAGAGGGAAACAGCTAGCTGATAATGCCGTGTGTAGCGAGTATTCCCATGTCAGTAGCGAGAAGGTTTTGTCAGCGAAGGTGGATGTTCTCCAGCGAAGCTCTCCTTAATCGCCCTCTCAAAATGGGGACAGCAGAACCTTTCACTACACCGTCTCTGTATCAGGACAATGAAAGGGTGTCGAGATGTAGTCGGTGTTCCGGGGCCGTTCACCTGTCATAAAACCATCAGTGTTTACTGGTGGAATAAAACTGACTGGCGCTATCAGACCTTCGACTATAGAGAGTGCTGACCGTTAAACTGTATTGGGACCATAAACCTCAATTCACTTTTACAGAGAGGGCAACGATGGAGGGTTGGGAATGATATTGACACTGTTGAATATCGATGCTAATCATGGTTTTGATGCAGAAAGTGTGTATATTTTGGTGTGTGTGTGTGTGTGTGTGTGTGTGTGTGTGTGTGTGGCTGTCAGTGTGTGAAAAAGGCACCATTTGGTTAAGCTGAGACTAGTCATCCCAGTAGAGTGCTTTTCTCCCTCTACCTTCTGTCCTCATACAGAGCCTCTCTGTTAGTCTGCAGGGAGCGGGGAGCTGTCCTTTCAGCACCACAGCTGGGGCCTATCTGAGCTGCAGAGATCTCTCTCTCTCTCTCTCTCTCTCTCTCTCTTTCACTGTCTCGCTCTTGCTTTCTCTCTCAGTTTCTCTCTCTGCTTGCTCTCTCTCTCTCTCTCTCTGCTTGCTCTCTCTCTCTCCCACTGACTAAGCCCATTAGACATGGCTGTGTTATGTAACCGTTGTGCTGTGTGTGTTAATACAGAACGTGTGTGTATATTATCGTGTGTGTGTATACTGTATGTGTGAAGAACACTTTGGTATGTTATAAAAGAGGAGTGTGTGTGTGTGTGTGTGTGTGTGTGTGTGTGTGTGTGTGTGTGTGTGTGTGTGTGTGTGTGTGTGTGTGTGTGTGTGTGTGTGTGTGTGTGTGTGTGTGTGTGTGTGTGTGTGTGTGTGTGTGTGTGTGTGTGTGTGTGTGTGTGTGTGTGTGAACTGTGCTATACTAAGAATGGGGTAGATAGTAGGGTGCAGTAGCAGTATTGTCTCCCCCCCGCCACACACACACACACACACACACACACACACACACACACACACCATAACTCTGTCATCTCATATTTATTACGACCTTCTATAACATAGGAAAGTGTTCTTCATAGGAGCCGCGCTGCGTTCAAGAGCGCCATTGTAATTGAGGAGACCGTCCTCTACAGTTTAACAGTGTTCGTCCAGCTGTTTAATCATCGTTAATGAACAGAATGACTCAATAAAGGGAAATGAATATAGATGAGTGTCTGCCTGTGTGTTTTATAATTGTAACCTCCGTACGCTGAGTTACACTGCTAGCCACCACACCAGACTGTCATTACGACACTCCCATTAACGCCATGTATCATTTTGACTGTTTCGTTTGTGACACTAATGCCTCCCCTATCTGGGCTCATTTACAAAGGGCTCTCATTGTATGGAGTCTTTGAAAGAGAACAGAGACTAGTTGTCATGTATTCTACTTACCTGGTGGTCATTCAATGGTCTCTTTCCACACATATAGTACACACACACACATATGTTGTGGGTTGTTTTATTACTGGGAGAAGTCACTGTTAGTGCTGTCAGTGGTGAGAACACATTTCAAGCTTTATGTGACGTTTTTTTGATCTTCATAGTCTTAGTATGTGATTTTGAAACTTGTTTAGCATTCAGGGTCTCACGTATAAGAATCTCCTCCAGCTTCCTCCCTCACCCCTCTTCTCTCTGTTTCCCCCCTCCCCCCTCCTCTCTCCACTCTCTACCACTCTCTGCTGGTCCCCACCCTCTCTCCACTCTCTACCACTCTCTGCCGGTCTCCACCCTCTCTCCTCTCTCTACCACATGAAATTGACATGACATGTTACCAGATGTTGGTAACAACCCAAGTAATCCATACATACAAAGAAACCAAAACAAATAAGTTCAGAAATTAAGTTATGTGTAATAATGTGAAATGACACAGGGAAAAGGTATTGAACACACTTACTGATATGTATTTAATACTTTGTACAAAAGCCTTTGTTGGTAATGACAGCTTCAAGACGCCTCCTGTATGGAGAAACTAGTCTCATGCATTGCTCTGGTGTGATTTTGGCCCATTCTTCCACACAAACAGTCTTCAAATCTTGAAGGTTCCGTGGGCCTCTTCTATGAATCTTGATCTTCAGTTCTTTCCATAGATTTTCAATGGGATTTAAGTCAGGTGATTGGCTGGGCCATTCTAGCAGCTTTATTTTCTTTCTTTGAAACCAATTGAGAGTTTCCTTGGCTGTGTGTTTGAGATCATTGTCTTGCTGAAATGTCCACCCTCGTTTCATCTTCATCATCCTGGTAGATGGTAGCAGATTTTTGTCAAGAATGTCTCGGTAAATTTGCCCATTCTTCCTTCCTTCAATTATGTGAAGTTTGCCAGTACCATTTGCTGAAAAGCAGCCCCACACCATGATGTTCCCACCTCCAAACTTCACTGTTGGTATGGTGTTTTTAGGGTGATGTGCAGTGCCATTTCTCCTCCAAACATGGTGTGTATTATGACATCCAAACAGTTTAATTTTGCTCTCATCTGACCACACTATATTCTCCCAGTATTTCACTGGCTTTTACAAATGTTATGCAGCAAACTTTAAACGAGCTTCAACATGCTTTTTTTTCAGCAATGGAGTCTTGCGTGGTGAGCGTGCATACAGGCCATGGCGGTGGAGTGCATTACTTACTGTTTTCTTTGAGACAATAGTACCTGCTAATTGCAGGTCTTTTTGAAGCTCTCCACAAGTGGTCCTTGGCTCTTGGACAACTATTCTGATTATTCTTTTCACTCCTCTGTCAGAAATCTTGCGAGGAGCACCTGGTCGATGCAAATTTATGGTGAAATGATTGTCTTTCCACTTCCGTATTATGGCCCCAACAGTGCTCACTGGAACATTCAGAAATGTGCCTATAACCAATGCCATCATTATGTTTTGCAACAATTAGGTTGCGACGGTCTTGAGACAGCTCTTTGCTTTTACCCATCATGAGATGTGTCTTGTGTGACACCTTGGCAATGAGACCTTTTTATAGACCATCAGTTGGGACTGAATAATGTGAAATGACACTCCCTGTGTCATTTCACATTATTACACATAACTTAATTTCTGAACTTATTTGTTTTGGTTACTTGGGTTGTTACCAACATCTGGTGAAAATTTCATGTAAATAGCACCTTTGGAAATATATTTACTGAGAAAAATGGTGACGTGTTCAATACTTATTTCACCCGCTGTATGTGAAGCATGAAACATGAAGTATTTATGTACTGTATGATATTGACCCAAATAAAGGGGACTTTAATATCTAATTTCTCATCCTCTCTGTCAGTAACCCTGATAAGGGTCTCCAGTTCCTGATCTCGCGAGGTTTCATCCCGGACACGCCCATAGGTGTGGCTCACTTCCTGCTTCAGAGGAAGGGCCTGAGCAGGCAGATGATTGGAGAGTTCCTGGGAAACAGCAAGAAGCCCTTCAACCGAGACGTCCTAGAGTGAGTAGCCAGTAGTGTTGTTCTTAATAATAGTATTGGACTGAAGAGTAAAGAGCATTGCCTAGGTTGGCTCATTACGACCTCCCCCCAAGATAAACCCTAGTGGAGCAGTGGTTAGGCGGCTGTTGGTGTCTTAACCCTAATTTTCTCCAGGGGCTGACCCTGTAGGCAGGCTGTCATTGTAAATAAGAATTTGTTCTTAATTGACTTGCCTAGTTAAATAACGTTTAAATAAAAATTGTGAGTTTGCCTATGGGCTGTAGACTTGGATTTGAGACTGCTAGGGCAGTGGTTTCCAAACTAGGGTTCTGATATGAAAATGGGATTGCAGGAGAATACATATACAGTATGTTATAATATCATATTTGCATCTCAAAATCATTGTAATGTGGTTAACCTTAACATTTAAATGAAAATTATTCAAATCTAAAAGATAAAATTCAACCAGAGAGTGCCTTTAGATCATAGGAAAAGGCTGCACGTGACCGCTGCAATGGCTAGGCCCGCTACTCTATGAAACCACACACTATTGCAGAGACTTTGATATTACCGGAAGCAATTGATATGGTGAAAACATATGTGTGGGGAGACAGAGGTACAGAAACTCACATCAATACCTTTGTCAGATAACACTGTTCATCTAA
Organism: Thymallus thymallus; assembly: GCA_023634145.1. Taxonomy (NCBI): domain Eukaryota; kingdom Metazoa; phylum Chordata; class Actinopteri; order Salmoniformes; family Salmonidae; genus Thymallus; species Thymallus thymallus. The sequence goes on from CM042421.1 coordinate 8,793,412, forward strand.
TAATTGATGCTATTGCTAGTATCAAGAGGAAACTCTGACTGAACGACTCAGAAACTCCCCAGTTTATGCTCTTCAAATGGACGTTATCTGTGAGGGCCGAGATGCCCATGCATTGACTTTTTTGCGCTATACATGTCAGGGGATGATATTCGCAATTCCTGAGCATGAAATGACACGGGGGCTTTACATTTTAGTTCAGTGTACATATAACATCTGAAACCAGGGTATGTACAGTATACTGTATATTGTGTATAATAAATTATTATATATATTATTATTTTTTTACGGCACAGGGGATGTTCAGTGTGCTGCGTAGCTATATTGAAAAATCAAATGTAATCTATGCGTGGGCGTTTGCACAGATGGGGCTCCATCTATGGCGGGACGGTGGGCAGGCCTCTGAGCTCTAGTTATGAATGTGTCTCCCTCTGCCATGCGGATGCATTGTATGATACACCGAGAGCAACTGGCGGCAAAAGAGCTGAGCACAGAATAGATACACAGATATACTGCAGCAGGTAACAGGTAATTTGATTGTAAATTATACTGAACAAAAATATAAACGCAACATGCAACAATTTCACTGATTTTACTGAGCTACAGTTCATATAAAGAAATCAGTCAATTGAAATAAGGCGATCACGCAGGTTAAGAAACCGGATATGGAAGTCCTGGGCTGGCGTGGTTATACGTGGTCTGCGGTTGTGAGGCCGGTTGGACGTACTGACAAATTCTCTAAAATGACGTTGGAGGCGGTTTATGGTAGAGAAATTACATTAAATTCTCTGGCAACAGCTCTGGTGGACATTCCTGCAGTCAGCATGCCAATTGCATGTTACTTCAAAACTTGATACATCTGTGGCATTGTGTTGTGTGGCCTTTTAGTGTCCCCAGCACAAGGTGCACCTGTGTAATGATCATGCTGTTTAATCAGCTTCTTGATATGCCACACCTGTCAGGTGGATGGATTATCTTGGCAAAGGAGAAATGCTCACTAACAGGGATGTAAACAATTTGAGAGAAATAAGCTTTTTGTGCGTGTGGAAAATGTATGTGATTTTTTTTATTTCAGCTCATGAAACCAACACTTTACATGTTGCATTTATATTTTTGTTCAGTGTACATCAAACCACATACACTGCGCACACCTGTTCACAATACTGAAATGGGATCAGAGCATGACAATGTTCTATTTCACACCGAGGCTTGGTGGTTATTGAGGGGGAGTGTTGGAAATATTTTTTTGCATTGAGAGAGGACTTGGTTGACTTTCTTTGTAATGAAAATAAAATGTGTCTCCTTGTCTATGTAACAGACATATTTGGGAAACTGAACAAACGGAACTCAAGCATGCAGGGGAAATACAAAAACATTCTACAGATTGACCGAATCAGTGGCTTCAGAGGAAATAATTCTTATTGGTCTTTATAAAGAAAACCATGCCCCCTTCCCTTGGCTGTGCATGTTTCTAACAGAAAACAGCATCAGTGTCCCACACAAGTGATGACTGCTCACCTCCAACACTTGGGACCTACTTCCCAATTCGTTTAACTGTGATCCTGGCTCAGTTGACATGCCAGTAAGTGAAATCGAACAGCTGATCGAGCTGTCATGTTACTGAATGCAGTAACACATTCACAGGTCACTACGGAGGAGTTTTGGTTCCTGACTCAAAGTGAACACCCTGCCGTCACACCCATCATTAGTGGTGTTGAGATAATGGACATTATGTCAGACTAATTTGCAATTGACTGTCATAGCCCCATATTACAAATATGTGATGGTGAGTTGAGAAGACAATCAGAAATACTGTTAGAAAGTTTTTCAATTGACTGCCATAGCCCCAAATAAAAAAGTAAACATTGGCTGCTAATTACATGTTTTTCACATGATTGGGGTCATGAGAATTTTCAGATATCAAAATGGGGTCGTGGGCCAAAAAAGTTTGGGAACCCCTGCGCTAGGGTGTTACACTGTTCATGTTTTCAGTTGGCTACGCTGGTATTCAAACAGTCATAGTGAGAGAGGCTAGCACATAGACAGTAATACTGGGGACATTAATAATACTAGCATAGCTCTGAGACAATCCTACAATGTTCTGATATAATCCTCCTGGATGCCTTTCACTCGTCCGTCCGTCCGTCCGTCCGTCCATCTGTCCGTCCGTCCGTCCGTCTGTCTGTGTTTCTCAGTGTCTGTGACACTGTCTAGCTCAATCTTTTAATTAAATCTACACCAACATCCAAGCTCAAATATTCCCAGTCTTAACACTGAAATGATATGTTATAATTTAAGGGTGTGTATGTGTGAGCATCTGGCTACCTGCTTGCCTGCCTGTCTGTCTGCTTGCCTGTTGGTCTGTCTGTGTGTGTGTGAGTGATACTTTTCACAGTAAAGACATCATATAAAAACACCCTCAAACAGTAAAATGTTAGCCTACAAAGACCATCCCAAGGCCAGTCAGAGATAGTGGATACTGCCAGATACGGGTCAATCTAGAAATGCAGTGGCTTTTGGGAATGACATTTTAGAAAAACTCAAATTAATTTCTCCAGACCAATTTCCCATTAAGAGTGCCTGCTGCCATATTTCAGATTAAAGTGACAGATGAAAGTCTTAACAGCTGATCATTGGGCGACTGCTCTTAGTGCTGTGACAGGCTACATTCTTGGTTAAAATCCATCACAGTTTCAATTTAGATAAAGAACCCTAATGCACCGGGAGAAACTGATGCTGCATGCATTCTATCACACACACACACACGCACGCACGCACGCACGCACACACGCACACACACACACACACACACACACACACAGCTGATGAAATAATGATTAAGACAAGGACCCAAAGCAGTTCAAAGCCTTTTGTTTCAAAGGAATTGTTGATCAGCGTTTTTATTTTTGGGGACTGCTCTTTTAGGTGTTCTTAAGAGGACACATGCACAGATATATGCACACACACACACACACACACACACACACACACACACACACACACACACTGCACATCTCTTTACATGAAACATGAGTCCTTGAATCTCTCTGAAATGCAGCTCTATTTGTCTCTTTGTCTCTTGGTCTCTCTCTCTCTGTTCCTTTATTCATTGGTCTCTCTCTGTTCCTTTATTCATTGGTCTCTCTCTGTTCCTTTATTCATTGGTATCTCTCTCTGTTCCTTTATTCATTGGTCTCTCTCTCTGTTCCTTTATTCATTGGTCTCTCTCTCTGTTCCTTTATTCATTGGTCTCTCTCTCTGTTCCTTTATTCATTGGTCTCTCTCTCTCTGTTCCTTCATTCATTGGTCTCTCTCTGTTCCTTTATTCATTGGTCTCTGTTTCTTTATTCATTGGTATCTCTCTCTGTCCCTTTATTCATTGGTCTCTCTCTCTCTGTCCCTTTATTGATTGGTCTCTCTCTCTGTTCCTTTATTCATTGGTCTCTCTGTTCCTTTATTCATTGGTCTCTCTCTCTGTTCCTTTATTCATTGGTCTCTCTGTTCCTTTATTCATTGGTCTCTCTCTCTGTTCCTTTATTCATTGGTCTCTCTCTGTTCCTTTATTCATTGGTCTCTCTCTGTTCCTTTATTCATTGGTCTCTCTGTTCCTTTATTCATTGGTCACTCTCTCTGTTCCTTTATTCATTGGTCTCTCTGTTCCTTTATTCATTGGTCTCTCTCTGTTCCTTTATTCATTGGTCTCTCTCTCTGTTCCTTTATTCATTGGTCTCTCTGTTCCTTTATTCATTGGTCACTCTCTCTGTTCCTTTATTCATTGGTCTCTCTGTTCCTTTATTAATTGGTCACTCTCTCTGTTCCTTTATACATTGGTCTCTCTCTGTTCCTTTATTCATTGGTCTCTCTCTCTGTTGCTTTATTCATTGGTCTCTCTCTGTTCCTTTATTCATTGGTCTCTCTCTCTCTGTTCCTTTATTCATTGGTCTCTCTCTCTGTTCCTTTATTCATTGGTCTCTCTCTGTTCCTTTATTCATTGGTCTCTCTCTGTTCCTTTATTCATTGGTCTCTCTCTCTGTTCCTTTATTCATTGGTCTCTCTCTGTTCCTTTATTCATTGGTCTCTCTCTCTGTTCCTTTATTCATTGGTATCTCTCTCGGTTCCTTTATTCATTGGTCTCTCTCTCTGTTCCTTTATTCATTGGTCTCTCTGTTCCTTTATTCATTGGTCTCTCTCTCTGTTCCTTTATTCATTGGTCTCTCTCTCTCTGTCCCTTTATTGATTGGTCTCTCTCTCTGTTCCTTTATTCATTGGTCTCTCTGTTCCTTTATTCATTGGTCTCTCTCTCTGTTCCTTTATTCATTGGTCTCTCTGTTCCTTTATTCATTGGTCTCTCTCTCTGTTCCTTTATTCATTGGTCTCTCTCTGTTCCTTTATTCATTGGTCTCTCTCTGTTCCTTTATTCATTGGTCTCTCTCTCTGTTCCTTTATTCATTGGTCTCTCTCTGTTCCTTTATTCATTGGTCTCTCTCTGTTCCTTTATTCATTGGTCTCTCTCTGTAAGAATACAACCCGGAGGCAGATGTTTGGTCCCACTTGCAGAGCTTGCAAATGTAGTTTTTAATATAATCCAGGATCAGGCAAAAGGAGTAGTCAGATGTACAGGCAGAGGTCGATAACAGGTAGTCCAATGTAAAACAGCAACAGTACAGAAGGAGCAGGCTAACGGGGTAATCCAAAAGAACGAGAATAGGTTGGTACACGGGCAGACTCAGGCTAAGGTACAGATAAGGGATAAGACGGGCTCGAACACTCAAGGCAAGAAAAAGGTCAAAAACTGGAATCACGATCAAATAGTTAGGAAGGGCTTAGTAGGGTTGCACATACAAACAATACCTCACACCGAAGGGAGAATGAAGCTGGGATAAATACTGATGGGGAAATGGTAAACAGCTGTTCAGAATTCTGGTGATTGGGAACGGAGAGGAGTGTTGCATTCATGTGGGTTGGGATCTTGGTGATTATGGGTTGTGTTTACTTGTTGGTGTTGCGGATGCATAGTATCGTTTGCAGGTCTTACAGAACCCCCCCCCCTACGGGCGGCTCCAGAAGACCGAGGGCGTCGGCTAGAGGGTCGTCCCCGGGGACGAGGAGCAGGACGATCTGGGTGATCGCGGTGAAAATCCTGAATGAGAGTGGGGTCAAGGATATCCTGGGCAGGGACCCAGGCCTGTTCTTCTGGTCCATAACCCTCCCAGTCCACCAGGTACTGTAGCCCACCACCCCGTCGTCGTGAGTCCAGAAGGGCCCTAACGGAATATGCAGGCTCCCCACTGACATCTAGTGGAGGCGGGGCTGTCTGAGATGTGACCGGAGGATGCAGAGGGCTGTAATGGACAGGTTTTAACAGGGAGACATGAAAGGACGAGGCTATACGGTAGTGACGAGGAAGCTGTAGGCGGTAAGTTACAGGATTGATACGGTGAGTAATCTTAAACGGGCCGATGTACCTGGGGCACAGCTTTTTGCAGGGGAGACGAAGCCGGATGTCTCGGGTAGATAACCAGACTCGTTGACCTGGGTGGTACAGAGGTGTAGGTCTGCGACGACGATCTGCGTGCTTCTTCTGGGAAATAGAGGCTTGAGTAAGATGACGATAAGCAGTTTCCCATACCTGTGCGCTGCGCTGAAACCATTCGTCCACTGCAGGAACTGTACCAGGCTCGTTGTCCCAGGGGTACATCGGAGGTTGAAAACCTAGGACGCATTGAAATGGCGTTAGCCGGAGGGAAGAGTGGAAGAGGGAATTTTGGGCATATTCTACCCACGGTAGGTATCGACTCCAGTCGTTCTGTTGTAGGGCACATTGTTGACGGAGGTATTTCCCAATGTCTTGGTTTAGCCGTTCTGTCTGACCATTAGATTGTGGGTGGTACCCGGAGGAAAGGCTGACTGAGATTCCCATGCGCTTGCAGAAGGCTTTCCAAACCTGGGAGATGAATTGGGGGCCTCGATCTGATACTATGTCTTCCGGGATCCCAAACTGGCGAAAGACCTGCTGAAATACACATTCTGCGAGTTCCATGGCATTTGGCAGACGGGGTAGTGGGATCAAACGACACATTTTAGAGAAACGATCGATGACGACTAGAATGGTGGTGTAACCCGTAGATTCAGGTAAGTCAGTGATAAAGTCCATGGATATGTGTGACCAGGGTCTATTAGGTGTGGGTAATGGAGTGAGCTTACCCTCTGGCAATTGGCGGGGGGTCTTGGATTGGGCACAGACTGGACAGGACAATACATAATCTCGGACGTCTTCAGGAAGTGAAGACCACCAATACCGGCGAGAGATGAGTTTAGTGGTCTTTGTTATGCCAGGATGTCCTGATCCCAACGATGTGTGGCACCATTGGAGTAGTTGAGGTCTGACTGAGGCTGGAACATATTGTTTGTCCTGTGGTGTTTCGGGGGGAGCAGGTTCAGTTTGTAGAGTGTCGTGAATGGTGTCCTGGATTTCCCATCGAATAGGTCTGGCAACACAAGATAGAGGAAGGATGTTTTCAGGTTCTGAGATACATGTGGGAGGATCAAACTGGCGAGATAGAGCGTCGGCCTTGATATTCTTTTTTCCTGGTATGTAAGACACAGTGAAATGGAAGCGATTAAAGAACAGTGACCATCGGGACTGGCGTGGGTTTAACCTTTTAGCATTCCGCACATATTCCAGGTTGCGGTGATCGGTCAAAACCAGGAACGGGTGTTGAGCCCCCTCCAGCCAGTGACGCCACTCCTCCAGCGCTAGTTTGATGGCCAGCAGTTCTCGATTTCCGACATCATAATTCCTTTCGGCAGGGGAGAGTTTTTTCGAGTAGAAGGCACATGGGTGTAACTTGGGAGGAGAACCGAAACGTTGAGATAAGACCGCTCCCACTCCTACCTCTGAGGCATCTACCTCTATAGTGAAGGGTTGAGTGGGATCGGGCTGGCGGAGGATGGGTGCAGAGGTGAAAGCTTGTTTCAGGAGGTTGAAAGCAGTAACCGCTGAATCCGACCAGGACAGTGTCTTGGATTTCTGGCTGGTGAGAGCAGTGAGTGGGGCGGCTTTGCTACTGTAGTTCCTTATGAATCTGCGGTAAAAATTGGCAAAGCCGAGGAATCGCTGGAGACCTTTTACTGTATGTGGTTGAGGCCAGTGGTGCACGGCGCTGACCTTTTCTTCATTCATGCTTACTCCTCCCGGAGTCAACACAAATCCAAGGAAGGACACAGAGGTGACATGAAACTCACTTTTTTCCGCTTTCACATACAGTTTATGTTCTTCTAGGCGTTGTAACACTTGACGGACTTGGGAAACGTGTTCTTCCATGGAATGGGAATAAATGAGTATGTCGTCTATGTATACGATGAGAAATCGGTCAATCATATCCCGGAAAATGTAATTCATGAAGGATTGGAACACTGCGGGTGCATTAGTGAGTCCATACGGCATCACGAGATACTCATAGTGCCCCCTGGTGGTGATGAAGGCAGTTTTCCATTCATCCCCTTGACGAATCCGGACAAGATTGTAGGCACTGCGGAGGTCTAGTTTAGTATACACATGGGCATTGCCTACTTGTTCTAGAGCTGCTGGGATTAGTGGAAGTGGAAACCGGTTTTTTATCGTAATGTCATTTAGTCCTCTATAATCAATACATGGGCGTAAACCCCCGTCCTTCTTCTCCACAAAAAAGAAGGAGGAGGCAGCAGGAGAAGTAGAGGGGCGAATAAATCCTTGTCCGAGTGCTTCGTCGATGTACTGGGTCATGGCTTTAGATTCGGGTAGCGAAAGGGGATAGACACGGCCCTTGGGTAGGGATGCTCCAGGTAACAGTTCGATAGCACAGTCGCAAGGACGATGAGGAGGTAGGATACAGGCCTTTTCCTTGTTAAAGACATTCTGGTATTGGGCGTATTCTGACGGGATCCGAGTAGGAGTTTGGTCACGGGCTTCCTCTACGGAGGTGGCTCTACAAGGTAAAGTTAAACAATGCGATAAACAGTTAGTACTCCACTTCAGCAATTCCCCTCTCCGCCACGAGATGGCAGGATCGTGCTGGCAAAGCCAGGGGTGGCCTAACACCAGTGGTTCCTGAGGGGAAGAGACGACTAATAGTTGGATACGTTCCGAATGCAAAGCACTGATCTGAAGGGTAATTCCTGCAGTTTGATGGGTAACATAACCAGTGCCCAGTGGTTGTCCATCTAATGTAGAAACTCGTAATGGTGGTTTCAGTGCTAGTAATTCCACTCCTAGCCTGTCTGCCAACCCCTGATCAATAAAATTGCCCGCTGCCCCTGAATCGATTAGACCGGCCACAGATACGGTAGTACCCTGTACTGACAGGAGCGCGGGTAAACTGAACTGTTTCTTCGTCACGTTCAATAAGGCTGAGATGCCTACCTGAGTGCTGATGGTAGGAGGATCATGTCTGGGAGGACGAATAGGGCAGCGGCTGACGAAATGTCCACTCTCTCCACAATATAGGCACAGATTGCTGGTTATCCGTCTCTGACGTTCTGTAGGAGTAAGGGAGAGTTTACCGAGTTGCATAGGTTCCGGATCGACGGCCTGGACTGGAGTATACAGGGGAAGAGAACGGCTCTGAGGTTGTGGTGGTCGGGAGAGTTTGCGTTCCGATAGGAGGTGGTCAATGGAGATAGACATAGTGATATAACGGTTGAGATCTCGTACATCCCCTCGGCAGACAAGTTCCGTCTGTAACTCCTGGTTTAGCCCTCTCCTATACATAGTGAGTAGGGCGGTGTCAGACCATCCGCTTCCCGCTGCCAGGGTACGAAAGTCCAGTGCATAATCGGCAGCTGACCGAGATCCTTGGTTGATCTCGCAGAGGAGATCTCCGGTCTGACGGCCTGAAACGGGGTGATCGAACACCTCTTTGAATAACGAGATGAACGGTGACTCGCTTTGCAATGCGGGGCTGTTCGCGGCCCAGAGAGCGGTGGCCCAGTCCAACGCTCTCCCACAGAGCAGAGATACCGTGAAATCCACCTTGTCCTTTTCCCTAGTAAACAGGTCGGAATGGTGTTCAATGTATAAGGAACACTGCATAAGGAATCCTTGACACTTTCCTGGTGCACCGTCGTATGTGTTTGGCATCGATACAGGGTGTGATGAACGAGTGGATACCGGAGGAACCGGGAGAGGAGATGTGGCTGCGCCCGGTTGGAGAAGGCGGCATAATTCCTCTATCTGTTCCTCCTGTCGGGAGAGACGGGTGTGGAGCTCTGCTGGGTCCATGGTAATTGGTGAGGTATTCTGTAAGAATACAACCCGGAGGCAGATGTTTGGTCCCACTTGCAGAGCTTGCAAATGTAGTTTTTAATATAATCCAGGATCAGGCAAAAGGAGTAGTCAGATGTACAGGCAGAGGTCGATAACAGGTAGTCCAATGTAAAACAGCAACAGTACAGAAGGAGCAGGCTAACGGGGTAATCCAAAAGAACGAGAATAGGTTGGTACACGGGCAGACTCAGGCTAAGGTACAGATAAGGGATAAGACGGGCTCGAACACTCAAGGCAAGAAAAAGGTCAAAAACTGGAATCACGATCAAATAGTTAGGAAGGGCTTAGTAGGGTTGCACATACAAACAATACCTCACACCGAAGGGAGAATGAAGCTGGGATAAATACTGATGGGGAAATGGTAAACAGCTGTTCAGAATTCTGGTGATTGGGAACGGAGAGGAGTGTTGCATTCATGTGGGTTGGGATCTTGGTGATTATGGGTTGTGTTTACTTGTTGGTGTTGCGGATGCATAGTATCGTTTGCAGGTCTTACACTCTCTCTTCCTTTATTCATTGGTCTCTCTCTGTTCCTTTATTCATTGGTCTCTCTCTCTGTTCCTTTATTCATTGGTATCTCTCTCTGTTCCTTTATTCATTGGTCTCTCTCTCTGTTGCTTTATTCATTGGTCTCTCTCTCTGTTCCTTTATTCATTGGTCTCTCTCTGGTCCTTTATTCATTGGTCTCTCTCTGGTCCTTTATTCATTGGTCTCTCTCTGTTCCTTTATTCATTGGTCTCTGTTCCTTTATTCATTGGTCTCTCTCTCTCTGTCCCTTTATTCATTGGTCTCTCTCTCTCTGTTCCTTTATTCATTGGTCTCTCTCTCTGTTCCTTTATTCATTGGTCTCTCTCTCTGTTCCTTTATTCATTGGTCTCTCTCTCTGTTCCTTTATTCATTGGTCTCTCTCTCTGTTCCTTTATTCATTGGTCTCTCTGTTCCTTTATTCATTGGTCTCTCTCTCTGGTCCTTTATTCATTGGTCTCTCTCTCTGCAAGCCTTTCTCTTTTAACCTGTACCTCCAACCACTGAAAAATGTGTCATGTAAGGGTACGACCCCATTAGTCCAGGACTCCTAACTCCTAAAAGTGTACGACCCCGCAAGTCCAGGACCCCTAACTCCTCTAAGGGTACGACCACACTAATCCAGGACCCCTAACTCGAACCCTACACTCTCCCTCAGCATTTGAAGTACACCAATAGAATATATATACTGTATAGTGAAAAGTTCACTCTCTAACAGGTTGTCAAATACATTAACACAGATACGCTTTCAGATTTCCACCGTAGTTGACATTTCATTATTTAAATCCCACAGAATGTGATTTAGATCTGTGCTATTTTCCTGTTTAGTAGCTGTATCTCTATACCTGTCTGCACTTTAATGGAGGTGATATCGATGCTGAACATGCTACATTGTAGTTGTGTGTGTGTGAGAACACTTGAGATATAGGCTGTGTCCCAATCGACAAGGATGCAGCCTTTTGAGTCAGCATTTCTAGGCAGGATGTCAAAATTGTCATGTCCCAATCCTAAGATTGACCTTAAAATGCTGCCTTCTAAGGTGCCTTCATTCGGGCGATTTTGAAGGCAGCAAACGGGTCGGGGGGGGGGGGGGGGGGGGGGCGGGGGGGGCTGTGTGTAGTGTGGTGTGTCTGTGTGCAGGTGTGTGTCTGAGAGAGAGAGAAACAGAGAGAGAGAAAGAGAGAATGTGGACATGCGTGTGTGTGTGTGTGAGCAGGACTGAGTGTGTGTATGTGAGCTTTCACACGTGTGTTCCTCAAAGTGTGTATGTGTGGCCCCCA